>JBBPUI010000245.1:0-27784 GCA_038094615.1 Heimioporus aff. retisporus
TGCCGCTTTTGTCCGTCGCTACATAGCAATATACACTTGTCCAAAAAAAAAGAAACATTTTCACGCGTCTATTTCGAAGATCGATTCCCCGACTCCTCAGTTGGATGGAGGGGGGTTTTGCCAGCACTGCGCGGACATTTTCCTAATTTAGCCGAGGTACGTACGGTTATTCTTGTCATCATTGCATCACTCGATCTCATGTATATTACCTGGCTCGACGATCTAGATAATACATGGTGTTTTACACCAATCCGTGTGCGCTAAGCTCGACGTTCTGGGCCTATTAACAGGGAATGCGTTCATAGCCAAAATAGTAGGTGGCCTGAACGTCGTTAGGTCCCATTGGTCGGCGGGTTGAATCTCCTTATAAGGCTCTGGGGTAGAAGCTGAGTGAGATGTGTTTTTCGATCATGAGATGCTACTCCAAGCCCCGGCGGTGAGCAGCCAATGATAGTATTACCAGTAGCGAAGAGTTACAATATTTGCCGAAATCAACTAATTCGCGGGTAACAAGTGTTGTGCGACAAGTGTGCGTTCAGGAAGTCTTCGCCGTAAGCGATGAAATAGATGAACTCGTGAAGGTCAAAGCGGAACGGTCACTCAGGCCCACGATGACACGAATACAAATGATCCTAGAGCATGAGGCTCGACAGAGTAGTACGTCGCTTCCCTCCGTGAGGTCTAAATAAGGAATTCGGCTAAGTCCAAAAGGTACAAACAAATGCAAATTATTCACTCCAAGCACAAGGGTAGGAGTTCGATCTCGTCTCGTGTTTTCCTTGCACATGTATGTCCATGGCCTTCACATTCAGGGCACGCTGACAAGGTAGTCCGCCCATTTAATTACACAGTCCGTCCTGATCCCCCGTGAGATTCCGCTCATTTGAAACCCTTAAGGAATTCGGCTAAGTTCAAACGTACAAACGTACAAACAAATGCAATATATGCCCTCATCGACCAGCACGAGGATGGGTAGGAAGGAGCCTGGATCGATCCACCGAAAAACCTTCCTTTTTGGAATGGTAGACCCTTTTTTGTATGTGCTTCCTCATCGCTATGAAACTTTGCAAGCGGAAGTTGGGTCGAGGAGAGATAGAAGCTGGTATTGTAGATGATTTACCAGATTACACTGTAACATCGTTACTACGGGGGATCCCATGACTTTGCCGATTCCTCGGCCATACACAGGAAATACCCATCAAGGCGGTTCGCGTCTTGGGCGGGCTCTTGGCAACTGATAAGGACACAGCCACTGTTGGAAACTGCTGTAGCACCACCGCGTTCCTGATTTTTGCTCAAACTTACTGTTTAACTTAGTCCACCAGCGCAGCGATGACCACGAACATAGTGCCGGGCATGTCAAGATAGCACAAAGAAGTACAAGTCGAATTCTTCTTCCACAGTTTATTGACCGAGGATTCTACATGGCGGACATGGCCCAGCAGTGCTGGCCATCAACGACGGTTACAGCCCTTGTACGGCCCAATCCACTCATGATCAACGCCAGGGCCAGTTGCATCACTGTCAATGGCATTGAATACGGATCCACAACACTCTTCTGGTTATGAGCAGAATTCATACTTGAACCCAAACCAGCCTTATCATTTCATGGATCCCTTCCACCAGCCCTCCGTTCCACCATTCATTCAAGTGCTTGGGACGGCAACAGCCCCGGGCGGCGTTTCCTCCCCAGGACCCATTGACTAAGCTGCACTCATCTTCACCGCAACCTATACGGCGCACACACACTTACCGGTTCCTCTCGTTCCTTATACACCCCCGCAATGACGATACTGACACCGTACGACCGAGTTCTACTTGCACGCTCGGTGGTGATGTATGTAAACGCAGGTGAAATCAACGAGGACGCGCAACGCGAGACCGACATCCGGTATAGTCGAGCACCCCAGCGAGTCCCCCGTCAGCACAAGACGCTCAGAAAGGTTGAGATCTTTCATGAATAATGCCAATCTTCTCAACTCGAAGCTGCTTGACATGGATATGCCGCATGACGAGCGGGAGTTTAATCATTTCTTGTGCTCGGCGTACATAGCTATTTATCGATGTATAGTGCGGTCGGAGCGAGACAAGGAGCAAGGATGAACGGAAAAGTTCGTCGTATGGATCGTTAGTGATAGGCGTTCGAGGATCTGAAATCCACGCACATCGAGTGTCATTTGCGGCGATGGGGCATGATCTGAGTTATCCAGTCCACGCTCTTAACTAGTCCGGCGACCAGCCCGCTATCGACGGTCTGCCACTTCTCACGGCAGCCTCACAGCGGGCTGGTTACCAGACTAGCTCTAAACTCGCCCGAGGGTGGCCTCACATGGCTTGGATTAGGAATAAAGGAGAGATAAATATGCTTTCTACGTTGCCACTGGATCTTTATTTTTCTTTCTTCTATATCTTACTTGGTTTGTCGCAGTTGGCTTGACTGACTTCAAGTCGTTATGTGCCGGTGGAGACATTCTGAACCGTGACAATAGAGGGGTATGCGAACACGATGATGCGTGCGATTCCCGAAATGTTCCATTGTTCGTAAACTCCCACGGTATATCCAGGAGTGGTCAGGCATCAGTGCTGGCCTTCAGGCCTTCAGGTGGGTCACAAATGCTTAGATGTCGTGTATCGGGCGAGAAGCAATGAGGTTCGTCTGGCTAACAGCAAGCACGCGTGCCGGTGCCACTGCTACAGTCCGAATCCGTATCTCCACCAGCATCATCATCCTCCGCTTTCCGTAAGGAGGAAACTACAATGCTTCGTCTAGAAATCCATTGAGCGCTGGGATGACCGAGTTGAGCCTTGTTCCCAGATCCCCGTATATATACCTTAGATCGTATACGTATACATACCTTTTGGCGACTTATCATCATCATCATCATTTTTCCATTCATGGAAATTTTCTGGTGTCATCTTCACTTACACTTACCAAGTAAGGAAATAAGTCGAACCACCTCCTCATCCCGTGGGTTGGCGCAGCCATCGAGTGTACAGCATACATCGTGTTATGAGGCGCGGTTTACCAATTAGCTGGTCACCCCAATGAACCGATCTCCCTGATCCGGTGTCAGGACTAAAACCCGATTCTAAGATCTGAGGACCAGAACTATGTATTCGTACTTAAAGACGGCCGTCGAATTGTGACTTCATCTTACCCACACACTACTAGTACTCTCTCTTCCTATGCACCTTATTGCCTCGCATATATCCCGGGTCATCGCCCAGCACCTACTCAAGCTCACTCTATATGACATGATCAGGAAGTCCGAAGACTTCAAAGATGTTAAATCAGTTCTCAACGACAGAACGGACTGGCTGATCGAAATGGTCAGTCTTCGTGCTTGGTTCTATGCACCCATCATCACCTCTCATCACGGCAATGGTCGTATTGTAGTTCCGCAGCTGCTTCACGTATGCCACAATCACCCTCTCCGTCAACATCCAAACTTACCATGCTTCGTAGCATTCACCTCGCTAGCGGCAGCTACTTTTTCATGCTCAGTACCCTGGTGTTTTTGATCATGGCGGAGGGTATACACATCCATTACGGTCGACTCTCACCTGCGGAACTCAAGGTAAGGAAACCAACTGTCCCTCATGACGACTACTTGTCTAAAGAGAGCGCAGGAACGTGCCGAGACCATGGGTTATGTAACGTTCGCGTTCCTGTTTGCCATGCTCGACATTGGGTTCGTCTTTGTCCGCATTGCGGGGCTGGCCGCACTGTCTGCAACCCCGGGGCTCGCTGCGAGCCTGGTCTTCGTCGGCATCCTACCGTCTGTGATACTCCCATCACTTGGTTACGCTGTAAAATTGGTCCACCGAGGGAGACGTGGGCGTGGTGCTCAGGAAGCGGGGGTGGAACCTGGAGAGGTTTGATGCTAGTAAGATCTGGAAGGGAGGTTTAGTGGTAGTCCCGATTATTGGTACATTGTTGTCCGACCTGATTGTGTTGATCGATATGACTCTTGGCCATGGAGCAGGATGGACGCTAGGAAGGTCGCGGATCTAGATCGCTGCCAACGCACCCGAAATGGCTACACAGCCACTGGATAAGTCCGGCCCGCACGGATCCTGGTTGCCGACTGCCGCTTACCACCGCCGTGCCGGCAAATTATATACTCGTTCCCCGGAATGTGGGATCGCTTACCCTTGCACTCTATTATCCATGTCACTGATAGCGATCGTGATGCTAACCATCCCATTCCATTGATTGAAATATATATAGATTGTCGCTCGTTGCTCACTAGTTTCTAAATACAGTTACCAGCGACACATTCAAACAGTATCATCGTCTAAGGGAGGATCGGCGGGTTCCTCTGCACCCTGAGACACGCCCACGCTGCTCGAACGAGTTTCTTCCGCCTCGACTGTGGATAGTGGGACTAAAGCCACGTCCACTTTGCTAGACAGTGTCTCCTTTGAGAGCTATCACACAAGGCAGTCAGGACAATACAATCGGGAGATGGAGCTGACGAGACAGAAACCTGGACATACGATGGCACATGTTTGGGCGGCTATAATGATGACCGCACCAGCGACGGACAAGAGGGAAGGTACCGTACCGAACACGGCGAACTCGAGGGCCACTGCAAAGAGCAGCTGGCAGTACGAACTTAGGGAAGCGCGCGTGGCCGTTTCATGCCGCAATCCGATCGTCAGCGTGAGCTTGTGGAACAAACAGTTTTTTTGGGGGACTTGCGTCATAAGAATCGCCATACCTGTGATGCAAACCCGAGAAGCCCGATGACGAGTATGAGCACGATCCATTTCCAGGTCATAGGAAGGACAGGTGAACCATTTGTTGCTACCATCCTGAAGATAAAATGAAATGATGACTTGGTTCCTCTGAGTCGTGAAGCAAAAACGCACGCGACGGATGCCACGATGACACACCATGACGAAAAAAACGTCAGAACGTGCATTGGGTGTGCGCGTGTACCAATGGCTCGCACGGTGATGTCTGTTGACCGCGGGCATTAGTAAACGTGTGTTATTATTCTGACTGAGCCGATGCACATGCCGCAGTCGCTCCGCCGACGTTGATCAGGGCACTACTATGATTGTAAGGAGCGAGAATCAGCATTGAGCCAAGTGGATGATGCATGATCGCTTACCCCACACCACGTAAACGATCAGAGTTGGTAATATCATCACCCTCTGTCACATTGCCAAACAAGAACGTCGGTCTAGCAATCAGTACGACACCGAAAAGACTGCATACTGGCACAATATAACCTATATGTTGATCGGAGATAAAGTCAATCAGCTTACCCCCTGCTAGTGCCTCTTTTTTGGTATAGGATTCCCCAAGAATGAGATAGCCTCCCAAAGCAGTGGTGAATGGACAAAGATAGGTGATGAGGGTGGCGTCTGCGAGGGAGAGATAATTGAGTGCAGAATACATTCCGAACAGTCCAAAAAACCTGAGTTCACAAAGAGTTGGTGGTCGCAAGCAAAAACGATGTTTGTGCCTACCCGAGGAAGCCTCTTGCAACGAGGAGTCCGCGAACGCCTTTTGGACCCAAAAAGGGATCGGGGATGCTGGTAGCAAACCTATACGGCGTGCGGCGTGCCAGTGAGTAGCACCCCAGTGGGTTAGCTGGGCGGGGACGCTGAAATTTTCTTACATATATGTTAAACAACAGCACAAGGTGATCGTCTGGATCGGAGTAATCAAGACATGGATATGCGGTCTGGATACACTGGGACTTGCCATTCGGATAACAATCAACTACCAATGATGATGTATCTAATAAGCGTAAAGTAATGGTTTTAGGGATAGACTAACCTGAAGCGTCGGGGTAGGAGGGTCTAACCTCCCCAACAGCTTGACGGAAAGGTTCATGGAAGCAAAGAAAAATTGAGCACAAATGACCAGCAATAGACCAACATTTCCGGTAACGAAAGCTTGGACGGGGGACCAGAATTTTTGGCTTGGATCAACTTGCTCTAGTGAGAGTGGGAGGTATCCCGTGCGGGTAACCATCTATGAGGAGCGGGGGCCATGTTACCCAGTGGGATCCCTGTTCTAAAACCCTACGACCTTCCTGTGAACGAACCGCTGACACGGCCCAGTTGATCCGGCCCGGTGGTCCGTGCTTACATCACCCCTTCCGGGATTCGTTTGTTCTCTTCCATTAGTAGTCTGCGTTATGCCCAGGCCATTCAAACAGTACTGTCCAGTGTCCAAGAGAGGACCAGCAGGTTGCTCCGATACATTCTGCAACGTACCCGCCCTATTTGGACTCGATGACTTTTGTTTGGCAGTAAATAGACGGCCAACTTGCGGAATGCCCACTGACACGATCAGCCCGAGCACAATGCGTTCGTTTTATGCCAACAAACCGATTGTTAGAAAGATATTTGAGGTGACACGGTTTGTTAGGACCATTGCGACCCGTTCATGCTTGACCCATCGTCAATATTGAAGAGACTACCATGGAACTAGTCATAGTATCGTCATTGTCATCCCGGGCATATATCGTGTGCATCAGGTGCGTCATCTTTTATGCAGGTTTTGGAACACAAGGATCTAGCAGCAGTGCATCTAAATGGGAGAAATATCCCAGGATACTAGCGCAGAGATTTGTGGATTTGATACAGAAAAGACTGCAGACTGCGGTATGATTGATTCTTTATCGTGAATATTGGCTAGCTTACGCATCTTTGATGTAGATTTGCACAACGGGAGATTTCATTGCAGGTGAGAAAACCAAGAAATCGCAGGCAAAGACGAGCAACGCTCCCTCGGCGAAACTTCTACCGACAAAAAGAGCCTAGGCATGCGGTCCTCACTATTTGATGGTAGTTGGCTGCCATGCTACGGTCGTTCAGAGTCCGACAACATTCCTTATGAGCGGTCCGAAGCCGGTCCGAGCCTCCCCTGTCTCGGTGATCATGGCCGCTGACCTGGAATTGCTTATAAGTCTTCCCCACTGCAGGCTCTCCTAATCATGGCTGAAATCGATCTTGACCCGTTCAAGCCGTACCACCGACCAGCGCAGGATCCGTCTCACCTTCCACCTCAGGCCTTGTCCGCGCATGGTTTGACTGACTACTCTCCACGCACGGCCGCTGCTGTCTCTGGCCCACACACGCATCCCCCCTTGGATGTCCTCTTTCATCCGCCCCCTCTTCCTCCTTCCATTTACTCTCCAAGAATTTTTCCTGGGGTAGACAAAGCCTCCACAGACGCACTCATCAAGACCCTCACCGACAACCATGTGCGCTGGCATATCTTCTTCAATTACAAGGGCTTCCACAAGTATGTTATGCAGCGAAACGTGCCGGTCTCCATCTTTGACCTGACTCGTAGTCATGCTGCTCACCACATGCTTGCGATCTGGGCCCTTGGCGCACCGGGATCCGTCATCAAGGCCGCCTACGCCACGCATTGCGAGTATCAGCGCCCGGCGTTTGCTTCTCCTGGGTCCATCAATGATCACAATTTCTACAAGCACTTGGGCGACGAACGGTATGTCTCCTCATCTCGCCCTTCCGCCGATTGATAATGTCCCTCGAGCTATTATGCTTCGTATCTCGAGTATTTTACCACTCAACTGCTTCAGAAAGGGCTGAAAAAGTGCCTTGAAGAGTACATCTTTGCCCCAGAGGCCAACTTTGGTGCTGCTATCCCCGAAATGTTGTCACGTTTCTCGGAAGGCGTGCTTCATCCGTTTATCCACGTTGGATATGGTGCTGAATTTGATTCTATCGGTATCAGTGCCGAGGGTTTGTCTTGACCTCTGTTTCATTTCTACCACCTGATATCCTGTCGCATAGGTTTGGCGATGACTGCAGTTCAGCCCTCCAATTCAGACTTGCTTCCAAGGGCTTGGTTTCCCGATGTCATTTCTACCGTCAACACCTCTGCTGGAAATCGTACTGCGCTCTCCATTGTTACTCTAATTTCTTGCGACCCTCGCTTCTCTCACATCAAGTGCGTGGATGAAGAGACAATGTGCTCCAAGATTCTGACTGAACACGGTTCTATCCTACACGAATATGTCGATATGTGGAAGTTCGACATTTCAACTGAGGAAGGTATAGCAGATGCCGTCGAGGAACTCTCCTGGGCCAACGTTCTTATCTACGGTGTCGGTGGATTTTCATCAGACAAACCCTTCAATGCCGATTTCTTCTTGATGCATTTGGTGACCTCTTCGATTTTCCTCCCATCACTGTTGGCGTATATCGACAAGTTTTCTTCTCGACGCCTGTTGCTCAAGGGCTACTTCACTGCGTGCCTCTCATACTATGTTGCCAGAGGGCGTCCTCAACTCGACATTCGATCATTCTACAAGGGTACAGACAGTCTTTTGCACGTGGTTCCGGGGCCAACCCCCGAATCGGCTCCAAACACACTCCCCACACCAACCTCTGATTTGGCCCATACTCCGAATGCTTGGTATCCGATCATCCAGACAACTATCGTGCACCCCAACGAGCACCTCTGCAAGACGCAACGTTCGCTCGCCCACCATTCCTCCTTGTACGGTGCACGGAGAGAAAGTTGGCGTACACGGCGCGAGGGTGGGACAGTAACCCATGCGCAACAAGCGAGAGAAGACGAAGCTGAAGACAAGGTGGGACTCGAAACACTGGACGGAACCGTTTTCCTGCGGGTGGCAATTCTTACTCAGAACAGACTGGGGTGGATGCGAGAGGGACAGACGGCCGGTGGCTGGGATAACAAGGGGTTCTATGATTCCGAGGAAAGTATCAGTGTCTCGCCATAGTGCTCGGCAATGTGCAATACGAGTCTGCCAGTGTACAATACTTGGTTCTTTGAAATGGTATTAACGCGTTCTGTCACATCACGTGATGTTATTGTATGTCTGCAACGCGCTGGTGACCGCGAGTCTCTCTAACTACCACCATGGCAGCGGCGCTGCAACGCAAGCAGTTAAACAAGTTATGCTCCAGTTCGGAGACATTCGAAAAAGCTCAGTCAATTTTGCGTCTCGTTGCAGCAAAAACTCGCCCTGGCTCCGGCTTTGCCGTCAAAAACACTGCCGCACTACCCGCCATATGCGCGTACTTGGCTTCCGACCAGTACGCGTCTTTCACGTCTCCCTTGGCGTCTTCACCGATGATGCTTCCGCAGATTGAACACTGGCGAGGTATCGCTCCAGTCTGCCACGTCCGCAGCATGCGTAACTCCAGCCGAGTTCAACGACATTCTCAGAAAAGTGCGTGCCGCCCTCGGCACGGAGGAAAGCACCACGTTTGCGGACGTCACGTACGAGACCCTCGTCGACACGTACCACATCCATCCGAGAGACGACGCGATCGGTTGCATGAAGGACGCCGAGGCGGCGCTTCCGCGCGTCGACGTGCTCAAGCAGAGGTACGGCGCGCACGTCCTGTCGTGCGCCGTCTTTTGCTGGGTGTGCCATTTGATGGAGGTGCGCCCCGCGGTGTGAAGTCGAGGGTTTGGACAGACCGCCTCACGATGATCAGGAAACCTCCGTGCGGGAACGTGCGCTCTGCCAGTCCTATTCCATTTCCCCGAGATTGTTCAAGGCCGTCGTGACGACGCTGGACAAGCAATGCGACGGCGTCGCAGACCAGATCAAGTCGCACCTGTTGCACCGGCGGCACCGTACTCGGTCGGCGACGCGAGCGGGGGCGGAGAAGACGCCGACACCCGCAGCGACACCTTCAAGGAAACGGACGGTGGCTTTTACCCGCCTGTCCTCGGACGGGGGCGGCGACAGCACTCCTTTCCCGGAAACGCCGACCAAGAAACGACGCATCGTCGCATCGTCGCCCGACAAGCCAAGGGCGGCGAGCGCTTCTCCCGCTAAGCGTCCTTTGACGGCAGCCTTTCATGCTGCCCTCAGAGGAAGTCCGACGAAGCAAACGTCGGCAACAGTACAAGAGACCGCGACTCCAGGTGCAGGCCCATCAACGCCACGTCGGCCGCGCCCAGCCAAGGTGGCTGAGATTGTAGCAACACCCGAACGGGCCGACGCACAACACTCACCATCCCGCTCACAAGGCCAGGCTTCACCCACGCGACCGCCTGCCCGCCGCCGTTTCCGGTCAGTCTTCCTCGAGCAGCAACAGTGGTGCGCGCGGGACCCCAAAGTGGAACGGATGTGGGCGGTGGCAGATGCAGTATTGGGAGAGATGGCTGAGCGGCACCGGCATCCGTTTCAACCTAACGGCACGGTCCTCGGTGTAGTCTGAGCGCTGTCGACAGCGAACAGCGTCGAGAAGAATTTCGTTTGCTATCAGCACATGGATGTAATGTACACGGTAGAAATATGCCAGTAATGATCAAACTTCCTGATAATTCCAGTGCGGTTATAGATACGGTAAATATACTCATCTCGAAATACCCTATAATGACCTCCCGACCTCACTCCATAACCATGCCCAGCAACTTGCCCGCCTCGGTCATCGTCGGCCGTAACGATGGAATCGCGTTCCAGCACCGGTCCAACACGTCCCAAAACGCCTCTTCTTGCGTTACCGTCAACCGCAAATCCGGTATGGGTGGTGCACCTCGACACGGCCGGACGCCGCGTAAAATGTCGATCGTCACCGCCCGGTCGTTGTGACGATGTGCATACGGCAAGTCGTTCGTCGCCACCTGAGGCGTGAATACATGAGCACGCGCCATGAACCAGCCGGCGACAACGCACCTCGAGACAGACGCATGCAAACGAAAACACGTCGCTCTCGCGCGAAACAGAGCACGGGACCCCGTCGTCCTCGACGAGCGACAGGATGAGCTCGGGCGCCATCCAGCGCGTCGACCCGGCCAGCAAGGACGTGCCCATCTGCGCGGCGCGGAAGCCGGAGTCTGTGAGCGAGAGCTCCTCGACGACCGCCGAGAGCCCGAAATCGGAGATCAGGGGAACTCCTTCATCGTCGATGAGAATGTTGGTCTGCGAGCGGGCGTCAGTCAATACGCGACCCGAACAGCATCGAGTGGGGACATACGCCCTTGAGGTCTCCGTGGACTACGACGGGCTTCATGTTGTGGAGGTAGCTCACGCCGGATCCGATTTGCATCAGCTGTACAGATCTGTGAATGCGTCGATTTCTTTGGCTATGCCACTTACCAAGCCTAATCTGTCGACGTGGACGTCCTCCCGTTGAATATACTGCATGATCGTACCATTATTGCACCACGGAGAAACCATCGCAATAGAGTGAACGGACTGGACGACGCCAAACAGAGGGCAAATGTTGGCGTGCTGCAGGCGATACCACGCAGCAACCTCCGATTTCAAACGCTGTGGCATACATTAGGAACGAAAAGGAAACCGTGGACGACCAGTCGACTTACCTTCAACAACTTCTCACGTACGTTGTCCGCCACGCTCCGATATTGACGGAGATACTTGAGCGCAACCTGCCCACACATACGTCTAGCATAAATCCCACCCAAATCGAAAACTCATACCGTTCTCGATTGCCCAAACGTATTCGTCCAAATCCCCTTCCACACATCCGAGAAACCACCATGAAAAACCGGGTCTTGCCCTACCTTGCACACTTCGTCCGTCAAGTCCACCAGTAGCACGTTTCCCTTGACAAGTAGTGTCTTGGTGACCTTTTCCAACGTCGCTTTTTGTCGCGCACGTTGTTTTAGTCGTGCATAATCGACATGCTCGGGGATCCATCGGGACTCGTCATAGCTGGCGAGCGCTTGGACGAGTGACGTGAGCGAGGAGAAATAGAGGTGGGTAGGGTTTCGTTGGAGTAGAGAGGCATTGCGAAGGTGGACGTCAGAGCGGGACTCGATGCCGACGTCCGCCCAAACGGCCCCGTCGTGCCCATGCCCGCCGACACGAACATCTTCTGTAAGAGGCTCAGCCTCGTGACGTTGATCCTCGTCTTGAACCCCAAGAATATAGAGCGCCAGGGTGGGCATTACCGGGAACAGCAGGTGCGCCGACGTCCTTGGGGAAAAGAATATGCACGATCGAAAGCAGACGTAACGGCCCACTCACGAATCACCCCCAAAGCCCTCGTCCAGCGAGGTAAAACAGGTATCGGGCAGCACGAACTGCTGTTCCTCCGACGCGACCCCGAAACAAATCTCCGCGTCCAAAAAATCCCAAGAATCGAACCCCTCGAACCGATGCCACGTCTGCGGCGCATCGCTTTGCAAGAAGGCATGAAAACTTCCCAGGGCGACGCGCCGTTGAACACGTTGCCATGCGTGCCGTGACTGGACGACCCCCTCCCCGACGACGACACGGTGACCCACCCGAGCGACCATCTCCGCGTATGCCTCGCTGTTGCGGTACCGCAGGAACGCAAAGTACCTCAGCAACACGTCCCGGGTACGTTTCGACATGGGTATCTCGAACCGCCGCATAGCGCATGCTGGATCGACCGGATCGACTTGCACGCGAGCACGAATCTGCAGCACGAGCTCCGCAAGGAGACGTTCGGCCTCGTTCTCGAGGCGGACGAAGGCTTGTTCGGCGGCGTGCAGGGCGGATTGGCAACCCTCGTCGTGCGAATCGGGGGCGAGGTCATGGAAGACGGTGCGCGTCTGTTCGGGCATGCGCCGCGTTTCGGTGAGAACGTTGTTGAATACATCATAAATATGCACGCGATGGTCGTCGAGGGTGTGCTTGTGAGGGTCTCTGGAACGAGAAGGATGCAATCGGTTTCTGGAAAAAAAGGGGGGGAGGGAAGAAACGTACGCGTCAGAGAGCCAGAAACGCCAGAGGAACTGAGGGATGTAGGGCTCGACGTTGGGAGTATCGACCATGATTCAACTTGGACTCCAGAAGTCGTTGGTCATGCCACAGTTTCGCACAGCAAGTGGTGCGCAACTCACTCGTGTCACTTGACGGCAGATAGAGGGCACTAAGAGCACACTAGACCGTGGAATTGGAGACCGCAAGTGCCGTCTAGGCAGGAGGGTGACCGCCTGGTAGTTGTAGGTCCCAGTGGGAGGTTGATGGGATGCTGTAAGGCAGGCAGCGGGGTAAGTTTAAAGTACCACTGAAACTGTTAATTACTCGTGCCTCGTGTTGACAGAACATAGCCCCAAGTGGGGGACGATTATCGCGAGATCTGGTTCCGTGGAGTTACCGAAGTTGTAACTTATAAGCGAGACTCAGCCCCATGATATCATCACCGTAAAGCGGTGGAACGTTTTCACCCAAAGTTCACCAGCACTACAACATGAACAGTACATGTTCCAATGATTATGACTGACTTCATAACTAGATAACGTACGTCCCTGCCGAACGACTGCGTGCAACGAAATACTTTAGAGAGTACCCAGCAACTTGGGGGAAAGAAGAGAGTGTATTCGTCCCAGAGTTGCTCCTGGGAATGCCAAGTTTTCCCAGCAGGGGAGTGCATTTGTGACGGGTGGTGGGAGGGGGCTCCACAGGTCACTGAGATACGCTGTCGATGTATGTAAGTATGTGTTATGGCGTTCAAGTCTTCAGCTCCGTGCTGTATTTGTGCCTTCTGACGCCTGCGATGTTCCCCAAGAGAGACTCGTACTTGGGCCATTCAAACCAAAAGATTTTCTCGGCGTGATTGTGGTGGCCAATGGGTTGTAGGAATCTCAAGTTGCTGTACGTAGGTACCTTATGATATCATCCCATTCAATGCTATAAATTATCGTGCGTCATAGCTGCATGCGAGCAGTATGTACAAGAGCACCGTAAAGTGGTAGCTACGCGCTCAGTAGGCCACGTTACAGCACTGGCCAAACAACTACCCCAAATACCCGGCTCGCCTAGCTGTGATTTGAATTCAACGGTACATAAATACGGGCCAAGGTAGATGAACATGGTATGGTGAGTTTGAAAGTAGGGTGGGCCAGAGATATTGTAGTACATGCACTGATGGCTATAAGTTAGGTACTAGGTAACTATTCACGCATCCGTCTTCGAAGGAGTGTGTTCAACAGAGTAGGATGTAGAGTCCGGAGGCGCATCTGTACCGTCCAACGGTAACAGGATTTTTACACCCCCCTAAGCTCGATAGCTGGGAGGCGGGGGTGAGGATACCCTGGCTGTTGAGTTGCCCTGGAAACTGTTATGAGGTGCGCTGAACGCATATTCTCCAGTGGATGAACGCGGTTGTGGTGCGACGGTGGGAGGAACGACCGTTTCCGAACTCGCGTTATCAAACGGGTTCCGCAGCGGCTCCGAAGTTTCGGGAACAGTTTGCATGGGGTATGCTTGTCCGTCCGCGGCGTTCGTCTGCAACTCCCATGTTGCTGTATCGGTGCTTTCCTGGCGTGATGGATTGGCGCCTGCAGCACTCCCTGAACGGGAAGGAACAAGAGCCGGGTCAAATGAAGCGTTGGCTCGGCGCGGTTGAGGAGCAAAGACGTGGGGATCTGCAGCATAGCCGACTGCACGACCCTGTTTATCCCATTGTTGGTAGGGCACGTCATAGGGGACGTCCGAGCGCGCGAAGGGAGTGGCGAGGTTGACATCAGATGCATTGGGGTTGAATATAGTTTCATCATTTGATCCGGTGATACCACTGTTTTGGTACAGCCCATCTCCGTCCAGCTTGGTTTGACTGTGGTGGGAGATTAAGGAATGTTTCACGGGGAACATTGCAACTGACCGAGCTTTTCGGCGGGCGTAAATCACATCGGGCTTGACCCGGTTGACCTCTTTTCGAATGTACCACATGGCACCGATTGTCACCAGGACAGTAATGGCACCAACGACGTAACTGAGAATCCTGTTTTTAGTTGTGGTAGAACCTAGTTCCGGATAAGTATGATGCTGCAGGGAAGGCAGAAGACACACCAGTTGAGCTACTTTCCAACAGAGTACCAATATATACAGTGATGAATTGTTTAGGCATGGACAAGAGGGCGGCGAGGATAAAGACGAAAATATTCATTCCGCAAACGGCAAAAATGGCGGTGGTGACTTGGAACCGTTGTCAGAGCAAAGCACACATAGGAAGATGAGTGCTTACAGTGGCCGGGTACCGCGCTGTAGCGTACAATGACAGCGATTTTGAAACCTCCTTCTCGAATGACCCTGGCAAGACAAGCATACTGAATGTTTGTCTTTTCCTCTCGCTCGGCGCGGTTCTGGAAGATATATCTGAAGGCGCTGAGGAAGGGTGAGGTGCCGACGGAAGGAGGGGCAAGCGAGTACGTACTAAAAATTGCCTATCTCACCGAGCAACGTGCCAGCCGCGGTGATTCCAAAACCTGCCCAGACGCCCCAGACGAGACCACAGACGATGGCAATGATTTCATGACCAAACAACTAATATGGGAATTGAGTGAGACGGAGTGGACGGTCAGATGAAAACGGACTGGAGGGAATGATATGACGAAGAAAATAGCGATTGGAATGAGCCAACCTCCAGGTAAACTATTCCAGCGTAAGATGGTCGGTACAAGGAAGAATAGGAAAGCTTGACGTACTCGTGTACCCGATTGGCGTCGGGCTGTATGGCGCGCACGATCTGGTTATGGTAAAAGATAAAAAGAGCACCGACGATGATGGCGAAGATGCCGACGGCGTAATATACTGTAAGAGGTGGATGAGCACGTCGAGAACAAGAGAAAAAAGAAAAAGACGAACTGAGATATTTCTTCGTGAACATCTTGTCTCTCTGAAACATGCCAGAGTAATTGAACAAGGTCGTTTGGTTGAGGGCCTCGATCTCGCTAGGAGTCGGGCTGGGAGTCCTGGCGGCGGTGCGTGCATCGCTGACGACAGGGTTGTACGGGGACGTGTAAACGCTCATAATGAAGGAGGAGGTTAGGTGGAATGGGGGAGTATAATAAAGATGCGGTTGCGATGTGTGGCTGACGCGCTTGTTCGGGTTGTCTTGGCTATGCCATCATCATCCACGCGGGGATTCGACTCGGACATCATGGATATATCACAGCCTGTCCTCGAGAGCATTGCCCAGAACTTGCTCGACATTGGCGTCATATCCTTTGACGACTTTCTCGCCTACCGGCAGCCCACACAGGCCACGCCTGCGGCCTCCGGTGAGCTGGCAGGCGATGTCAGCGCAGTCTCACAGCTTCACCAGGCGTGCCAGCGCACCTTTCGAA
Source organism: Heimioporus aff. retisporus (assembly GCA_038094615.1). Classification (NCBI taxonomy): domain Eukaryota; kingdom Fungi; phylum Basidiomycota; class Agaricomycetes; order Boletales; family Boletaceae; genus Heimioporus; species Heimioporus aff. retisporus. Next base: position 16,046 of record JBBPUI010000245.1, read on the forward strand.
ACGCCGACGCCTTGAAGTTCGAGTTCATCGAACACGCCAGCCAAACGAGTGGGCTTTTCCCTGTGCGCGCGCCGATGCTGACCTTGATCGTAGGCAAGCAATGCATCTTGACGATCACAAGACCAGACGGCACTCGGCGTTCTTACACGACACAGCCCGTTTTCACAGAGAAAAACGAGGCAAAATTAGAGGCTGCGAAAATAGCCATCGATATGGGTGCACTCGATTTTATAGCCGATGACGCAATGCTCGCAGCCATTCCGGATATCGATGCTGCTCCCTCCGACTCACACCCCACAGCATTGCATCCGACATTCGTAGACGCCGTCGAGCAATGCTGCCTCGAGTGGCGTGCTGGCCGTGTCGTCCCTCGCTGGGTCCCTTTCTCTGACCCCAAGTTGATGTATAGTAATTCTGACCCTTCCTATCCTAACACACGCCATTGACTCGATGTAGAGCAGGGGTGTGCACTCCACATACAGCTTTCGCCTCACGTCGTTCGCGTATACATCGCAGATCCGGCGTTTGACCTTTTCCTGGATGCAAAAGAAGGCTGTGCAAAGGCCGCAGTTTCCGAAGGTGCTCTGGATTTTATCAAGCATGGCGATGGTCAAGCGCGTCCTCAATCTCCTATTCCCTCCACCGCATCACAATCTTTCCCACTGGCTGCGACCACGCCTTGGACACTACAAGCCTTCTTCGAGTCTCTTCCAAGACCATTCCCTGAACCGTTTGAAACCAACGTCGCCTCCGAAATAAACGCCCCGGGATGGCTAAACACAATAGTTCAGAATGCCAGAGGCGGTAAACTGATGTTATCATTCTTCTTCACTTCCGATGGTCCTCCCGGCCGTCAGTATCTCTCCTCGACCTCTCGTCTTGTCACTCAGTTCTTTGCAGTACACGGTTGTCTCCTCAAACTTGGTCGCCCTGGCGAATACAAGGCGTCCCTCGTCGATGCCAGGTTTCCCAAGCGATCGGATGCCAAGGCGGCAGTTTGTTTGCAAGCCATGTCCGAAGGCATCGGAAATTACATCCGCACCATCACGTCCGCCCTCGACGCCAAAATTACGCGGACCATGCGTTCGTTTTCGAACAATCTGGTGTATCCTGCATTGACGTCGGAGCTCAGTAAGATTGAGTCCGACCTTCGTCCACATTTCGAGTATGAGAAAGAGAGAGACGGTTGGTATGCTTCGCCTGCTTTTCTAGAAAGACTGACCTCCCATCCTTAGCATTCGGCGCAAGCATGGTCATCGAGTTATCGACCTCTCCCACGTCAGACCAGGTTCGGCGATACTCTGTTCCAAGCGACTACCGGAACAAAGCGGACGCGAGGGTAGGCGTCATATGTCACGCTGCTGAGCACGGGGCTGTCGAATTCGTTCGTTTTCGCGGTGGAACCCCAGCAAATGGCTACGTGAGTCCCTATGCATTGCACGCCTATAACCCAGATACGTCTCGGAAGCGAAAGCAATCTGGGACTGCAGAAGATGCAGAGCTAGCCCCACCAGCAAAGAAGAAGAGGAAGAAGGCTAAACGGCGAGCAGAAGGTGAAAATAGTTATCTTACCCCTATGGGTCAGTTTCTGTCCATGCACCCGGGTTCGAGCGGCGACCAGATGCATGGCATTTCCGGGCCGGGCGACATGGGTCGGTCGCAGAGCTTCCTCGCGGACGGCTCGTGCGATCCATCTCAGCCTGGTGTTGGAAGCGGGTTTGGATCTGGTGCTACTCGTCCTATTGCATACAACTCTGGGACGCCGTACAATGCACAGGTGTACGCCTTGCCGTACTCCACAACGTTGGACCCTAGGATTGCGGGGAGTGGTCCATCGTATGGCGTTCGTCCCCTGCGCGACGTGTATGATGGTGGACCACGTGCCGTCGATGTGTCACATTCTGAGGGCGGACCTTCCCATCACAAGCCTGATGATCCGTTCCGTGGCCCGCGTCGACCAGTCGAACCTGCAGAATTGGAACCCGGCGAGGTGGTCTCTTCGGAGGAATCCGAATTCTCCGAGAGCTCGAGCCGGAATGAAGACGACAAGGTGTTGCCGATTAGGCCAGGTACGCGTATCGACCCGACAAGTCCTGACGACTCATTTTCTTGTCTACAGAACCTGCTAGCGGGACGACGGCAGAGAGCGCCGATGTACCACGCACAGCACAGGACAAGGGTAAGGGCAAGGAGACTTCGCCCGCCGACACGTCGACGACGGCCTCTCGAGAAGACCCCGTGGCTGCCAAAACCACGTCGTCCCACGTGAAGATGCTCATCGGTATATAGTTTCCCTTGCGTGCGTCGCACCACATCTTGACAGTGCTCCTCGTCAGACTATTGTGCACAACACCGCTGCGGCACGCCGTCGTTTCACGAGACGCAACTGCACGGTCGGCACCAGGTGTGGATCGTGATCGGTCACGAACGGTTCGACTTGCCGACGACCTACGAGAGCGTGGAAGAGGGACGGCAGCGGGTGGCGAAGCAAGTGTTGGCGCGCCTATCCAAGGGGTCGTCGAGATGAACGACGACGGATCAGGAATACGGTACATTGTCGTTGTTGTGCTTCATCCTTGATCGCGGCTCTCGTTCTCTCTGTATACTTGGGACACCTCCATCTATCCGTCGTTGACACGAAGGCTCCGGCTGGACTTGAGGCGGACTGAGCTCGATCCAAGTTTATGTCTTAAATTAACCTGCATTCTGAATCATCACAACAGAGTTGGTTCGACTGCTCGGTTCATCTTCCCCAAGACGACGATTTGCATTACGGCTGGTGTTATCGGAAGAGGGTTTTTCGCCGCGACCCCAAATCGTGTGCGGTGCGGATGGGAACGAACACTGCACGATCAAAGGATCGGCGACTTTGGGCTGTCTACCGACCATGGTGTTACAAAGATCTGCACATCTTCACCTGACCCACGGTGACACAACCGATTTGCATCTATAGGGAACGAATATCACATGACGAGGACACGCACTCGGACGATAGCCACCTTGCTACCGCAGATCACAAAATCCCTCGCACCTACCAATCCTCAAGGGGTGCAATTGCCAAATTCCGAGGTGACGGATCGGGAATATTAGAGTCGGACGATACCACAACATACGACAACGCTAAAGCAGATGACACGAGCTCCCCCCCTCCTTTCCCTCCCCCCCAAATCCCGGACGACATGAATTGGTAGAACCACCACCAAACCTGCTGGTGGCGAGATTTCGTGCAAACGTCTAGTCTGCTGACGGGGTCACCTTTTCTTTTCCTCTATCCTTTTCCGCAGCTCCGCCACCCCGTCGTCGGTGATGCGGAATCGATTGATCATCCGTTCGATCTGTTCCATCGCCGTATCAGGATCCGGCTTGCGATAGCTCTCACAGAAGTCGCGAATTTCAAAGTGGATCCGTTGTTGGTACGATTCTTTGTACGCTTCGAGTGCGACAGCCAGCTTCTCGGTGGTGATGGGCCCTTGCTGCGACACGACGAAGAGGATCTCCATGACATAGACAAAGTCGGTGATGTATGTCATGAAGCACTTGACTCTGCGCTGACTAGAGCAGCATTGAGGTTGATTATACTCTCGACGACGGATGAAACACGACGACTTACGGCGCTTTATAAACCTCGGCAATGAGAGTTCTTCCTTGAAAAGGAAGCTCGAAGGCCCCCACAATCAAGTTGGCTATGAGGTTACCCAGGCCTTGTATCCCGATGTCGGGATCTCTGCTTCGTGTCAAAGAACTGATTTAGGTGATTGAATTGTCTGGCTCACAGGCTTTCCCTAGTATTATCTGCCACAAGATTCGACATCCTTATCAATTCCGCTTTAGAGTCGTCGCTCCGTAAGACCTTACTAGCGTTAAGCGCAAGGACATGGAAAAAGGGGTGATTTCTTACTCCGTCTGGGTCGTTGAAGTTCCAAACCTGAACGATGTCCTCGTGGATATTGAGCAAATATTCCTTCACCTTCTCTTCGGGAAATATCATAGTAGCTGTGAGGTCTTTCCAATATCCTAATACTACATTCAGAGGCGCAATCCCTTAGCGAACGGGCACGCACTTTGTTTCCCTATGCTGTGCAACCACATGAGGGTGGATTTTTAAAATCACAACGCGGAACGTACTTTATTGTTAGGTTAACGTTGTAGTCAATGCTCGCCCGCTGGGCCATTCCAGCGAGATACAATGGCGCTTTACGTTCGAGACTCTCAAAACTCGACCGCGCTTCTACCCCCTTACGTGCCACGGCTTCTCCAGCGATGTATCGCTCGATCTCATGGGTTGTAGTCTTGACAAGCTGAGGAATCGTCGATACAAGCTCGCCTTCCGCTGTTGCATGACGTCAGTCCGACGAAAAAAAAGTGCAGGGCAGAACCGGAATTTGGCACGCACTGGAAACAGCCACCTGTGGAACACCATCCGCTACTGCTCGCAGGGGTTTGACACAGTAAGTGTCAAGAAACTTGGGCTTGTCCGCCTCTACCTTTACCAACGCTTCTTCTAAGCTCTTTACATCGCCTTTTTGAGACACCTCATAAAGAAGCTGCTGTTTCAGCATGTCGAGCTTGGTCAGTACGACGACGATCGGGACTGATGGTATAAGGTTGTCAAGGACAAGGGATTCTAGTTTGTTGATTGACGCACTATCACCCAAAATCTCCTTCTTTTGTCTCAGAAAGTTTTCCATTCCGGTTTCGAGAAGCCGTCCCTTGGCATATGGGACAGGAAGACACACCCTGAGGGCCTTGCTCAGTTGTGATCCGGTCTAAACATGGTAGTACTCCCTTACCAGACCGCGTGCAGTTTATCCTTTATGTCCGTCATGGCTCGCCGTTGTTGGATGAAATTTTTGACGATATTAAGATGTTTGTCATCTCCCGGCTCAAGTCCAAGACTGTCATGGACAACAAAGAATCCATTGTCCTTTGCGGCGAATTCTCGTTCGATATCGGCTTGTCCCCGTTTTTCATTGGAAACATTCTAGTTACGTAAGAGTAACGATAGCGCCATGAACGCATGCAGGGGTAGACTCACCACATCCTCCACTCCAAACACCTTTCTAATCAGAGTGGATTTCCCAACGCCAGACTAAAGTTTTCACCGTCAGTGCGATCATCGTCGAATGAGTTTAGTTGGATTTACGTTCCCAATGACTAATAGCCGGAAGCTGGAAAAAAAAGATGTACCCATGACGAAAAAAGACTATTTTGACAAGTGCTCACCGAGGGCATATCTTCAGGACATCGCTGGTGACAGGTGATAAATGGCCATCCTGGTGAGTGTCCTCCTGAGAGGCCGCCGTGTCATCAGGGTTTCCGAGCGTAGCTGGCTCGGCACCAGTAATCCCCGGAGGTTCGGCGTGGACACTTGGGGAAGAGATAGGAAGTGAAGAGTTTCTTTTACGGGGGCTAGGCGGAGTGGTGTCATGAGGGAACAGAAAACTTTCGAGATGGGCAGACCTGTCAGGACTTTTAGGCTCATTCAAGGGTGAAATGCTCAGGCCGATGAAGACTTCGACATGTTGGAAAAACTTGGTGTACACTTTCAGAAGCGAACGTAAAATTAGCAGTCAAAGAAAAGAACGTGGCACAACTTGCATTTCCTCCCGTCCAGATCGTCCTTTGCTTCGTTATTCACCTCGCTCAATTTCACAACGACAGTTTTAGTGGAGCGAATGTGTATACAGGAGAACCGGTTTGGATAGTGCATTGTTATGAAAACCTTGTCTTGCACGGGTAGATTCCTGAGTGTTAACCATGACAGTTCAGGTCCGCGAGGCAACATGAGCAAACGAAGGCTCGTCTTACAGAATTGGATCGAACGTTTCCTTGTGTTGATTGCCAGGAGAAATAGAGACGGAGACATTTCTTGGAGGTCCAGCCTTTGTTTTAAATTCGACACGGTCCACAGTTTTGCCAAAGTGCTGTTGGAGAGCGAGAGTGATGTCTGTGGTTTCAAAAATGAGTCTACACCAATGAAGGTGTGGCAAGAGTGAAGCTGTCATTTACCTGATATGCGGACGAGGTACTCGGGATGTCCTTGGCGCGACGACATGGCCGGGATAAGCTGCGGTGTATCGGAACGAACTTGGTGGTACTAAGAGAGAGGGTCGCAGAGAGAAGGCTACATGGGCAAAAATCAAAAGAATCAGCAGGGCCACTGGCCATGCTGGAAAACACGCGTGCTGCAGCCGTTGATCCCTGATGGTGCGCAGGACCCATCAACACCTCTAAGCGCTATTCGAGTGCTCAATGAGCAGGATATAAATGGGAAGGTATCGAACATTGTTTGTTGGTACCGTCCGATCAGAGTTCCCGCCGAGACTCGCGTAGACTGGCGACGCTCTCCCAGAACGAACGTCCACCAACACGGACGATGCTTACGTAAGTACTTGTCCCCAGTTGAAGAAGAGTTTACAGCGGTTTGCAAAGCTTTGCAGAAAGTGTATCTTACCGAGGTGAGACCCCAAAAGCAGCAGTTGAGCATTACCGCAACATCACGACCTTAGGTCTGCCTGGAATTTTGTGCCATTGGAGATGACGTGGATTGGCATCGAATGAGTGTGAGTGGAGGGGTAAAGGGCCAATCGTGAAAATCTGCCCACTGGGATGAGTTCAGGGTTTTATCTCGGTAATTTTTAGCCGGTCGAATTTTCGAGATGAATTTTCCGCAAAGCTTTGCAAACCGCTGGAAGCATTCAATGAATTATGCCCTATTTCTAAACACCTACAATTTTGTCTATCCTTGCCAGTTTCTTCGTCAATTCCAACTGTACATCCTCTCAGTGGAAGATTTGGGAACTTCCAAGTTATTCCACACGAGGCCTAATGATGGCATTCATAACCACTACCTTGCACAGTTGCACTCGTAGCTACGGTAATAACTAGGGCTAGATTTCACAGGCGCCGGCCCATGGGTTAGTACATGAATATGCAATGCTTACGCATGGCATGGGAATGCGTGAGTGTTGGGCGACAGCCGGTTCTCATTTCATCGTTATTGTCATTGTCATTGTCAGCAGGCAAAACGCGTGGGCATGGCGAGGGTGAGGATCCCAGATGGATGTGCGCAATGGGCCAGGTGGTAGCAAGGGCTAATGACAGCAAACACAGTCATCGTCAGGTGAGACGAGGGGCATGAGGGCCCGGGCGGGTGGCAGGAGTATGTACATACCCAGATGTGCGCAAAGGAGCAAGATAGTGGCAATGGTAAGTGTTGTCGTCGTCACTCATCAGGAAAATCATGTTGGATGATCCAATATCGAGGGCCAAACACCGTGAACTAGTCTAGTGACCAACCTGCTACGGGGTAAGCCGGGGCAAGGCAGCGTGGTCGTGCGACTTTTTTTTCCGCGTAGAAAAGCTGTCTCTTCCTCATTTTCTTCCCTCCAACCACGGTGCGATTTGGCGAGGGAAGGTGTCCCAGAAGAGGTTCTGATGCGCGCATCAGAAGAGGGTTTTCCACCGCGACCTCAAATCATGTGCTGTGCGGGCGAGAAGGAACATGATCAAAGGATCAGCGGCTTTGATCACGTTTGAATTGTCCACCAACCATTTTACTAGAAATAAGCCCGACTGCGTCGGCAGTTACCTTGTTTACAAGAACGCGGTTTTTACATGTCATTTACGCGTGATAGAAAGTTACAGATGCAAAAAGCGAGTACATTATTATGGAGGTAATTTGGAGAAAGGTATGGCAGTTTATTATGGCATAGCAAACCCCGAAATACTCATCTGGGTGACTCCAGGTAGAACCAACTGCCACCGCGTAATGTATTTTACATCATATTATGAATAACATTGTATCTATATATGTATTTTTTTTATTTCCCACGTCAACATTTCACGGTGTATAGCCACAATTGTCAGCCCGAGTGACCTTGTAAACAAGGTGACATGGGAACAACAATGAGCGATGGAACAGGATATCTATGAATGCAAATGGCCTCCCGTTGACATTTCCTGCATGAATGCCGCCGCCTCATTGTTTGGGCAGAGTGTTATGCTCTATGGTGTAAGGGTTACCAATTCCACTCTACGGACATACAACACACCTACTCGCCTTCAACTTCTATTGGATGACAATGCCATCATCCTCCACCTTGCACTTTCTCCTTTGCGGGTTTGGGGCAGTCATGTACTTGACGCTCGTTCCAACCTCCCTTCTTGCTGCATAGGTTGTGGTATATGGTCGCTCCTCAGTACTTTTCCCGATGCATTCCTGCGCTGAACCATCGCATATGGTGCTATCATCCCTCGGGTTTTCAAGGATGTACTTGGGCAAAATAAACAAAACAAAACAATAGTTGACCAAGAATCTGCAAACCCACCATGATACCCACCTTGGCTATAGGCATCTTGACTGATAAATGCGCATATAACGCCTGTTCCAACAGTTCCACAAGGGAATCTGATCCCTTAAGGCCAAGTGACATTCATACCACTTTGACACTCTCGCTGTGCTCCAAATGTCTGGCACCAGCTGAATTCCTGCTTCAGCACATGGGGAAAGATAGAAATAGTCACCGAAAATCGTCGTTTTCATAGGTTCTTCGGGGAACTAAAGGTCCCAATTACCGCTCTGTCCTGCTCAAATGTCCTCCCCACCTGAATAGAGTGATGATACCTCAGGCAGGGTTGGAAGAGCTGGATCCGGTTGGTCCATGCCTGGAAGAAGGACAACCGGTACGGATACCGGAAATGCAGACGGGGGGCACGAGGGTCATCTAGAGGCAGGTCATATTAAGTAACGTATAGCGTATTCTGTACTAAATATGGTAACGACACCCCCATTTAGTAACACAACCTAGCACATATTACCACATTCAGGCAGGTGACGGTATGCTTTGTCATGTTTGCCATGTCGTGTATCAAATATTCTTGCCCCCTACGGCTCGTGCACTCACCACCATCATCCCCGCGCGACTTCCCACCACAGACTGAGTCTGAACGATGTCCGATTACTACTGGAGAGGTCTCCCCAAGACGAAAGCCAAGAGGGTGCTTTATGTGGATTATATATACCAGGTGGAATATTCCGGTCACAACTATCAGGCCAATCCGGAGGTATTCGAAGTCAAGCAGACGAATTTGTATGATAAAAAAACGACGCATCGGACATATCTTCCCGCATTCTACAAGAACTTCCTTACTTCGTGTGTTTGGCACCTCGCCATGCTCACTGCGGTTTACCAGAAGTTCTCGAAGCGCCCACCCAAAGGATCCAGTATTTTTATCCCTTATCTAGGGGACATCATGGTCCATCTGGACCACGTAATAGAGTGTCTCGTCCGACCTGCGACCGGGAAGTCTGCGGAGGAGGTTGTAGGGTACCGCTCCCAGGATTTCGACGAGTTTCTCGTCGAAATGTTTTTGCTTGGACGACACGATCCGGATATTTTACAGGAATACCGTGAAACCTACGATACGAACATCGAACGAATTTCTATGACCAATTTAGGTGTGTATTTCACTCACTCAGGGTGCTATCCATTTGTTGATAGGTACTGTCGTTGTAGATTGGAAGGCCTATCGAGGCCGCATTTCGGCGAAAGTTTCTGGGGCACATTACAAGTACCGAAAGGGTTACCTCGACAGCAAGGAGGACCTTCGAGAGCTCCTAGGGCTCCTAAAGGAGCATTACACGCGCGGCATCGACCATGAATGGGGTGAGCGATTGTATTTCTTCCTTAAACAATAATATTAACCATCAGATATCAGTGGGTAAGAATCTGAAATCCCTCGCCAAAAAGGCCAGCACGACCGTGGTAAGCAGCCGAGTCGGTGATTCAGAAACGCCCAGCAATTCTTTGGGTCGCAAGGATGGCAAACCCAGCAAGCGCGACAATGGCGGTGGTGATGGGGATATGGACGGGGGAACCGATCACGGCGAATCGCCGACCGCGCAGGACAGAGCTATCACGAGAGGTGAGGCATAGGATACTTTCCAATACTGTATGTTAATGCTAGCAGCCATGGCATCCCTTGCTTCGGCGCCACCTGGGGATCGGCCCGCTCCGCATCTGAAGCGAATGCGGATAGAGGATCCCGAGGAGACGGAAGATACTCCGGACAAGCCGGCGAGCAAACGGCCATTGAGAACGCCATCCTCCCCAGGTGCATCGGAGTTGATGAGGTTTGATGCAACGTTAAGAATGGACATCACAGAGTAATGTAATGGTCTTCTGTGTTATTCAATGTCGTAGTGAGTTTGTGGAAGTATCATTTGTGCGCGCGATCTATTGGTCTATGACGGTCGAAGTGCACACCAATTGCGCACGCACAATTTGGGGGTAACGCGCACACAATTTCAGATTCTGGGTAGCGCGCACACAATTTTGAAGGTCATATTGCGCACGCACAACCGACTTGGAATTCCAACCGCCACTAAGTAGTACTCGATAGACCATGTGTTTAGCATCTATAAAAGCGTATTGTACGGAAATAACTAAGTGTGCAATATGGGTGTCAAAAGAGCGCGCGTCTTCAAGATGGATGTGCCCACTCGATTCCCCCTCGTGCTCGACGTGCGGGCTAGCACGATCCTATCACCACTTGGCGGAGACTGGTCGCTGCGAACAAATGCCTTCGCCCGTCGTTGTTTTGGTCGCAGTGCCCTCCACTGTCGCTGTGGTTTGGCGTTGGGCGATAGTTATAGTGCTATTGCAACGTCTAAAGATGTCTGCGAATTGTGAGTTGGTTTGAACATAGAATAGTTCTATTTCACAAAATTCAACAGCTTCACATACATAATGTTGAGGGATGTGAATGTGTTTTGTGCGACCTTCTTGTGCAGGATTGGATGCTAAGAATATAGCTCCTTGATTATCTACACACATGGGAACTTTAGTAAGAGGAAATTGAAGTTCTTCAAATAGGTTTGAGATCCACTGGAGCTGTTTAGCACATTCTGTCATTCCACAGTATTCTGCTTTGGTGGATGACAATCGAACACATTTCTGTCTTCTTGAAAGCCAAGAGACAATTCCATTGGCTAAGAAAATTGCATAACCAGTGGTAGATCTAGATGTCTCCATATCACCAGCCCAATCTGTGTCTGAATAAGCAATAAGCCCATTCTTCTCACCTGAAGTGGAATACTTGATTCCTAAGTTAGGAACATGAGCTAAGTACTGAACAATTTGCATTGCTTTGGCTAAGTGTTCTTCAGTTGGATTTGAAGAAAACTGTGACATTTTGATTACTACATATGCAATGTCTGGTCTGGTTCCAAGCATTATATAAAGCGAGGATCTGATTACTGATTGGTATTGGCTTTGCAATTTTGGATTAGCTTCTCCCTCATTAGGCTTTGGTATGTAGCCAGTTGGAAGAGGAACAATAGTTTCCTTACAATTCTCTTGTCCAAATTGCTTGATAACTTTATAAGTGTATTTGCATTGGTCAAGGGTTAAAGTTCTCTTGGATCAATCTCAAATGATTTCCATTCCAAGGTATTCTTTGGCTTCTCCCATATCTCTAGATTCCCATTTCGCCATGAATTTCTTTTTATGGGAAAGAACTTGAGATTTGTTAGAACCAATGAATAAAGCATCATCAACATAGATAATGATGATGATAATATCCTTTCCGATGTATTTGACATAAATGCCTGAGTTGGAAGTGCATCTCTTGAAGCCAAAGGCAACAAGGCTTTGGTGTAGCAGCTTATTCCACTGAAGCACTGCTTGCTTCAAGCCATAGATGGCTTTTCTGAGTTGACAGACCTTATTTTCCTGG
>JBBPUI010000246.1:0-27714 GCA_038094615.1 Heimioporus aff. retisporus
ACGGCCTGGTCGACGCCAGTGATGAGAGCGACGAGGGAGCTCTTCCCTACGCCGACGTCGCCGACAATCAAGACGTTGCGACGGTTCGGGGATTCGGAGAGGGTGGAACTGCTATCTGACCGCATGTCAGATTTCGTCAGGGGGCCAAATTATTGTGGAAAATTGGGAGTAAAACCCTTTATAACCACCCAGTCTAAGAGTCATGAATGAATCCTATTCGATCGTTGAGAGAAGCGCCCACCGCCGTGCACAAAGGATATTAAACAGGATGTGATCCTGCCAGCAGATCACTGCCTTACCACTGGCGTCAAGCCTAAGCTTCGAAATCGGATATGAAGTGGGGGTCTTTCTGTGCATTTTCAGGGCTCCATGAAGGCGGCTGTGCGGGAAAAATTTGCCTATGGACTACATCCAGTTGCAGGTGAGCCACGAGATTGGGGGCAGACACTGGAGACACCGGGAACGAGTTTCGGTATGAGCTCATCCGAAGACACCGGCCGGTGGTGAGGAAAGCCCGGATGAAGCGATCCATCTCGCTGCTGTCATGCGGTTCGCTGGATTTCGTGCTGTGATCGGGACGATGTAGGCGGTGGACAATGCGGAGACGAACAAGATCATGTCGGTGTTCTGTAAACATGTGAGTGACGTACTATATGGGCGCTATATTGATAGACCACACTCGTGCGGCACACGCCGCGCTGTGGAAGACGATGAGAACAGTACATACATCGCTTGATCAACGGATTCTGTATGTACATCTGGGCGTGTGTTATACGCTAATACCATATATCACCCTCGAAGGCCTCACGAGTCGGAGACTTGTGCGCGCAGGCTGCAGAGCATTATATGGAATTATTAATATACACTGGTACACATCCCTGAACGACTATAACCTTGCCCCATTCTGTTGAATGTACTAGCCTAGTGAGTACGATAAGTATATGTACAGGTCGTATGTCAATCCGCAGTGTACGCAATCGAGGGCAAGGAAATACAACTGCCATCTGCTCCGAGTTTCTCGTCGAACCACAATCTTTCTTCGGGCGGGTTCATACGCGTATTTTCAATCTTCTCGGCGATGACCTTGGCATCTTCAACCGAGAACCCGCACCGCTTGATCAACTTCCTCCTCAGGTCCATGCCATCAAGCCGCTTCACGCGATGTGGCGATAGCAAAGTGCGCATATGCATCATTACCCGCTTGACCCAACTCGCCTTCTCTTCTTTCCAAGCGACCCGATTGCTTTGGTCCAGGAGGACTTTCCGAATGATTCCCCTAGATTGTTCATATTTGTCGCTGAACACGTTTTTGTACCCGCGCGCAGTTGTGATACATGCGTGCCCCAGCGACCTGAGTCCATACTCCTTGATAGCCCCCTCGTTCTCCTTCCACCAGTCCTCCATGTTGTCGAACATCTCCAGATGCGTCACTGCGATAACCACGGGAACCTGTTTGTTGCAAAGTATCTCTACGAAGAGGTTATACGTCTGCTGCATCGTGATGGAAATCCGTCCGCCCTTCATGCAAAACACGAGGAGATTGATCCCGCCCGACCGCTCGAGTCTAGAGATGAGTGCGTACGCCTGGTGCACGGCATCAAGGTAGTCCGTCGTTTTCATCTTTCCTTGGGCCTCGTGCAGACCGGCTGTGTCGTGGAGACTAAATTCGACGCCGTCGAGGGTGACGACGTACTCCGTGGAGTGAAGCGTGCAGCTTTTGGCGCCGCTTGAGGTGACAGCTTGGTCGACGCCGGTAATAAGATTGACGAGGGAGCTTTTCCCCACCCCGACGTCGCCAACAATCAGGATGTTGCGGCGGTTGGGGGGCTCGGAGAGGGTGGGACTAGAACAGACGCTACTAGTGCCTGACCGCATGTCAGAGGGCAGCCTGAGATGACTGAAAAGCGAGGCGTCGGGACAGAATGTACAGTGGTGGCACTGAGACGGATGTGATGTGTGTACGCAAGGTATGCAAGACGCTGCGTCCTCGTCCGATAGGGGGCTAAATTGTGGCAAGTTGGGCGTCCACGAGCTAGTCTCTTTATAAGGTGATGTGCATGTTCATGCGTCCTGTATTCCGGTCTATTCCCGTACACAAAGATGGCGCCAAGTATGCGGTTCCCAGGCTCAGGAGTCAGGACCATTCGTTTGTGATATCAAGGTTGAACATGAATGAGCGCCTTTCTGAGTTTAGCTAGATCATCGTCCATGGCACTAAGGTGTCATCAGAACCCCCACGAAGGCCGTGCACGTAGGTCAATCTGAGGAAACGTGAACGATAATAGTAAGAGAAGCTTGTCTATAGGAGCATGTTCACCGCGCCGTCAAAATGATGCTCAACACCTGCCTGATCCAAATACAGTGAAAATTGTTTTCGATTGCGCCGGAGCGTCTGTGCGTCATATAGAAAGTCCGCATCGACAACGAGGAGGACGCGAGGAGTGTTTTTGGCGTCCCGTGGACCAGCTCCAATGGAGGCTTGCAAAACCAGACAGATTGATCGATTCCGATTGATAGATCTCGACAACTTGCAGGGTCCAGTCTTCTGAGAGATAAGCACACGTTTGTCTCGCATTCTTGGTTGTAGGGCGTTCAGGAGACCGTGGCGCAGCCTGTAAGACGCTCGACAACACTACGTTCACTGCTTGAAGAGTTTAGTCGGAGTATGTACCAACTTCTTTTATTTACCCAATTCGGTGGCAGACCTTCTCCGCCGCGGACGGTCATTTTCCACAATGGAGGGCGATATCTCTACAGCGTGCTTGACTCGTGGTGAGTAGCTATGTTCCCCGCCACATTCACATTCTGTCATAGCATTCACATGCTGTAAAGTGGCAAGTTTGCCGCGTTCAATCAAACGATGTATGCATGTTGCTATCGGGCTTGGCGGGCATCACCCTACCATTGGAAAAAGCTCAATCCCCGTCCAAGGGGATCGTGACCGTCAACCCGCAAGGGAATCTTACTCCGATTCTGCGTATAAAGCTAGTACCCATACCCTTGACGAGTCCCCGAACGCAATCTCTTTGGGAGCGACATCATGGCCGCACCTCCCACTACTAGACGACCCTCAGAGGTGAGTTTTGGTTGTTCACAAAGCAATGTAATTCACTTGAGTGATGTATTTCTGCGCAGAATTCTGTCAAGAAATTGGCCGTAAGCATCGCAGACGACACTCCCAGACGACCAAGCGTCGATCGGCCGCCCATGGTAACTTTAAACTTTCGTACCCTTATTCTCAGCCGACTCAACCTCATAGTATCATCCACCTGAGCGTCTAGCGACAGTTCTCAATATTGATCCAGATAGCTTTACATCCAGCAAAGCAAAAGTAAGTTTCTATCATCGCTGTCTTGGCCGGTCTCAAAGCGGATTTGAAGAGTGCTAATCGCACCGTCGCTCTCGAGGTGAAAGCTTTTTTGATCAATTCTGCCCAAGGGATGACCTTTTTCACTATCAGAACACAAAAGCCCGCAATGTCGTAATATTTGGCGACAGTGGGGTCGGAAAGAGTTCGCTCATCAACATGCTCGCCGGCCGCAGAACCGCAGAAACTTCTCATGGTGCTCTCGGATGCACGTTCGAGAGCCGCCACTATCCAATCACTATCGGGGGCGAGCAGGTCAACGTATGGGACACAGCAGGTCTTGACGAGGGTACGCGAGGTCGCGTTCCGCCACAAGTAGCCGAGAAGAGCTTGACTAAATTGCTTCGTGACCTACGAGGTGCGAACGGGATCCACCTCCTCGTCTATTGCATTCGCGGCCCAAGCGTTCGGAAGTCGCTAGCGAGGAACTATGCCATATTTTATTCTGCCATATGCAGGAAGAAGGTTCCCATCGTTGCCGTTGTAACGGGATTGGAGAACGAGCCTGTTTCGATGGATGATTGGTGGACCAGGGGTGAGAAGGAACTGGCCAAGTACAAGATGCGTTTTGACGCCCACGCGTGTGTTACAACCATGGACATGCAAAGGTTCGCAGGTTCGGTCTTCGAAGAGCGCAGCAAGCTGTCGCAGCAGTTGGTCCGGGAGCTCATTATCGACTACTGCCACCGCGTCGCCATCCGACCATCGTCCGATACCAATATTTTTATCAAGGCCGCCCTGGTTGACTTCCGGTCGATGATGAGGTCTGGTTGGGAGAATTTCCAACCCATATCCACCGTCGTTTTCTGCCAATCCGATGTTACATTGTTCGATCCATTTGTCTTTGGCGATGTCAAGCGGATCAGCTCTCAGATCAACGGGCGGACGTTTGTCTTCCAACACTCCGGGGACTTTTCGGAGCGCTATATCACTCCAAGGGTATCAAAAGGCGGTGCAGATCTGTTGATTTTTGCCGGGAAGATGACGAATGATAATGTGGAGAAACTGCGGAAGTTTTACGCCTCCTGCACTGGCGAAGTCTGCCCCCTCATCGTTGTCACCAACGAGCCCTCTGGCGATGCATGGACGGAACGCCTCGATGCTCTAGGGCTCAGCGCCCGTATTGCGTTCTTCCCTTCATCCACAGATAAGCAGGACCAGGGAAGCTTACTTGACCTGATCGACGAGCTATGTCTCGTCAGAGGTCCAGCCAAATATCGTAATACTAATCTTCTCAAGTTTTTCGGACGTAAACCAAAGGAAACTACTGTTGATGGGATGCTTACCCCACATGATTAGGCGATTTTGGAGGGGACGTGTGGGAATGAAAGATTAGCAGACATGACTGTGTACGAGGCTTTCGTTCTTTTCCTGGGCGTTTTCCACTATTTCCTGATAATATTGGATTACCGAAACTGACTTTGTATTCTCGTACCACTTTATCCACGAGACATGACCACATCCTTTTATGTAATTTCGGATTCGGGCTGGGGCATACAGGTCCGAATCGCAATTCGCTCGCCTGTTTAATCACTCGAGCAAAGAGAGAAACATGCGGACGACCCTCCAATCGAGGTTGGCCTTGCTCCCGCCGCGAGGCGAAGTGGACCCTTCGAGTGGCTGAAATAACATATGACAAGGTGTAGCGATTCGGCTCGCTAGTTCCTCCCTATTGGTATCAAATATATAGGTGGACAGATTGGCCTGGGACTGAGGACGGGCCCCATCGCCAACCAACGGCCCGCGGGATTCGTTGTATGGTCTGAGCGATCTGGTACCGCCAGATTCGGACGGCGTCTATGTACCGTTTGAGTCCCAGGATCCTATCAGCCATTGTGACATGTATCCGCGTGGTTCGCAACGAGGCGTAGAGTATTTGAAGCCCTCCGAATCATCGGCCGCTCGGAGTCAACCACTCATCAACATCATTCGAGTTCTGCCAAAACCGGGGTCCCGTCAGTACAGGCTTGACGATGCCTCCAAAGGTACGTTCCCATGACATTTTGGACCCTCCGCTGGACTCACTATCGGTTTTCGTATCTGATAAGTTTAAATGGCTACTCTCGTCTCGCCCAGCGGGCACGAAAGCCGACGTGTTTCCGTCGGCAAAGTATGCCAATCCTCTCGAAACAATTTCACGCACCTCCTCAAGGATGTATGATTCTAAACCAAATGGCGGTTACATGACCGGTAATAATGATGCTCAGCGCATGTCCTCCGAAAATTCATACCCACTTTACCCAGGACAGGCCGCGCCTCTCATCGCGTCACTCGGAAGCACCTTCAACGTCGTGCTTTTCGGTGAAGTTGGCGTTGGGAAAAGTGCTGTTATCAATCTGATCGCTCGGAAAGATATCGCGGTGGTCTCGCCGGACGCCAACCCCTGCACGATGCAGTACAAACGCT
Source organism: Heimioporus aff. retisporus (assembly GCA_038094615.1). Taxonomy (NCBI): domain Eukaryota; kingdom Fungi; phylum Basidiomycota; class Agaricomycetes; order Boletales; family Boletaceae; genus Heimioporus; species Heimioporus aff. retisporus. Next base: position 5,774 of record JBBPUI010000246.1, read on the forward strand.
ACGACGTTCCCCTTGACGGCATGGACTTGGCTATATATGATACCGCCGGGCTGGAAGAACCCCAGATTGGTGTAGACGGTTACCTGACGACCATTGAAAGAGCGTACGAGCTCATCAACAAGCTTGGGGCCTCTGGTGGTATCCACCTTTTATTGTTTTGCATGCGCGGAGGCAGAATAACGGCGACCACGCAGAGCAACTATCGATTGTTCCGCGAATGCCTCTGCAACACTAGGGTGCCCATAGCGCTCATTTTCACTTGCCTCGAGAGGGAAGTGGAAATGGAGGACTGGTGGAGGAGAAATAAAAAAGACATAGAGGGCTATGGTATCAAGAGCGACGGTCACGCCTGCGTAACGGCGGTCCAGGACAACGAAGACAACCACAAGTACCTGGAATCACAAACGAGGATACGCCAGCTGCTGAAGGAGTGCGCTATCAAACATAATCCCTTTTCTCTGGAAACACATCCTTGGTTCGCAAGGTTCATGAAGGGGATGAAGGGTTTCATCAAGGGGAAGACGAGTCCAAAAGAGAAAGACCTTATGAAGGTATTGACGCGACGATGTAAACTGGACCAAGAAACCGCAAGGAAAGTGGTAGCCATGATAGAGAATGGCGACGTGGAAACGAATGGGGGCGAGGACTCTCGGGAGAGGAGTGGGGGTAGCGGACCTAGGAAGGAAACAGTGCCTGAAAAGAATCAAACAACTCTCCGTTCGTCGCCGAGCGAGCGAGCGGACCTGCAGGCGGGTACACTCAATAGCGAGTCCGTACCAAACAGGCGCGACGAGGATTCACCAGGTATGAACGGAGATGACGAGCCTGAGGATGGGAGAGAAGCCGTACCGGGAGAACCTCTTACAAAAGATAATCCACCTCCGAAGGAGCACGAGGACCCGGAGGCGGGCGATGGGGAAGGACCTGCAAAAAAATCGACTGACGAGTCCATGTCGAATGAGCATGACCGGAAGGGCCAACAAGCAGGAATCAAGGGAAGAGGGCAAACAGGGACAGGGAAAATCCCGACAAATGGCGACTCTTCACTCGACAAACACGACAGGGAAGAAGATCGGCTGCCTCGGAAGCGGCGAGGTTCGGGGAGGAGGACGACAGAAGCCGCGACACAGTCGACGAGGGGCGACTCTCTATTCGACGAGTATGAGAGGAAAGGAGTTCAGCAGGCAGTGCCCGGGCGGGGATACGGTAGGAAGGAGACGGAAGCTGCAATGGTGTCGACCTTGTCCCCACCAAAGACGCACTACAGGAACGAGCACCTGCCGGCCGGGAAAGACGAGAGTGGTAGTCGCGATGGATGGGAGATAAGGGTTGCGAGGGACTTGACGATGGACAGATCTTCATCGGACAAGAATGAGAAACTGCGGGCGACGAAAGTCCAAAGCGGAGAGAAGAGGGCACTCAAAGGCATTCTGACGAATGATAACCCCCCACAAACCCGGAAAGATTTGTCTAGTGATGGGGAGGGCAGCTGGCAATTCGCGGAAAAAGAGAGTGCGGGTGATCAGTCACCGGCGGTAGAGCAGAAGGTTCCAGGAGCATTTCGCTTTTGACACCACTGACGCCGTATTACAACTAGTATCCATCGTGTACTTACGTCAATTAATGCCTTGAATCCAGACTATGACTTCTAGTTCATTGATTCCAATGTTAAAGGGTGCGCACTCGCAGGAGAGCAGTTGAGATAACGGATCCAGTAAAGAACCTAAAATGAGCGCGACGGCCGGCCATCCGTTACCAGGGAAGAGTGCGGACCCACCGGCACGTGATGGTATTGATGGCAGGGGGAGGCGAAGGGAACGGTCCGAACTGGTGAGGTTGGGAAGGAGGTTATGTGGATAAAAGATAACTTTCCACAGAAAGGGCATGAGGATTGGTAGGTGAGTTGTGGAGAATATGGGAGTGGAAATGGGGAAGAACTCGCGATTGACAAATCCCCGTCGAACGGATGCGACCGGGGGTCAACGAAATGATGGCGGAGGCGAGGCGAAGAGAACAATACCAAATACCAAACCGCCGCATCGAGGATTCGCAGGGTGCGAACGGAGACGACGAGATTGAGGAGGCAGCACCCACAGCTCCCCACAGAAGGGGCATGAGGGCCTGCAGGTGGGTGGTGGAATGTGTAGAAGTGAAAATGAGGAAAAGCTTGCGGCTGATGAGTCCACGTCGAACGGGTGTGACCAGAAGGGCCAACAAGCAGGAATCCAGGAAGGAGGGCAAACAGAAACTGGGAATATCTCGACCGGGATGATAAAAGCTGCGAAACCTTGACGAAGAGCGATGCTTTACCCAACACGGATTACAAGAAAGTGGTTCAGCAAACAAGGGCTGGGGTGGGGCATGGAGACGGAAGCTGCGCTAGTATCGTTCCCATTTTCACCAAAAACGCATTGCAGGAACGAGCACCCGCCGGCCGGAAAAGATAAAGGTGGTAAGCATCAGCAGACAGAAGATCAGGATTGCGAAGGAGTTGAGGTTTGACGGATCTCCGTCTGGGAAGTGCAACAAGAACGAGAAACCGCGGGCGCGAAAACCTAATGTGGAGAAGAGAAGAGAGTGCCCAGACATTCCGACGAACAATGGCCCCCCGCCGATCCGGAAGGACTTGTGGGCCAGTGGTGGGGAGGGTGACTGGCAACATCGGAATGGCAGGTGCCGGTAGAGGTTTTACATTTTGGCTGCGTTGACCCGTACTGTAGTACTAGTATGCATCATGTATTCTCGGGTCTGGCCTTCCTCGAGCTGGGCGAGCACGATAAGAGCGAGCAGGTAAAGTCGTTGTGTGTACCGCGTATTCGGATACCCTGATGATCGCGCACTGGTATTATCATAAAGCCATTGACTCGAAGCCGGACCAGACCCTTCAATGCCTGGCAGGCGAGTCACGTCCATCATCCCGGATTGATAACCAAGTCCAACAGCTGTGCAGGGGCATACCACAACTCTACGATAAAGGCGGTCGATGCGGCGATGCGCTCTCCGACACCCTTGAACACATGGTGCAGATCCTTGCCAAGAGGTATGACCTTGGTGCTGGACCCTAGCATGCCTTGGAAGAACTTTTCTTCAGTCACGATGACGCCAACAAATGCGCAGAGATGGTTCAAAGGTTGATTTCGACCAGAAGAGAACACGGCACGCGTCAACAAGTACGTGTCCTCCATGTCCACTGAAGTCTCTTGAAACTGAGACTATTTACTAGATGGTGGCCACCCTCTCCTACTTGCTTCCTGAATATCAACAGGTGGACGTTTATCTTCCAACACACCAGGGATTTTCCGGAGCACTACATCACTCCAAGGGTATCAAAAGGCGGTGCGGATCTGTTGATTTTTACTGGGAAGATGACGAATGATAATGTGGGGAAACTGGAAATTTTATACCTCCTGCACCGGCGAAGTCTGCCCCTCATCGTTGTCGCCAACGAGGCCTCTGGCGATGCATGGACGGAACGTCTTGATGTTCTAGGGCTCAGCGCCCGTATTGCGCTCTTCCCTTCATTCACGGATAAGCAGGACCAGGGAAGTTTACTCGGCTTGATTGACGAACTATATCTCGTCAGAGGTCCAGCCAAATATCGTAATCCTAATCTTTTCAAGTTTTTCGGACGCAAACCAAAGGAAACTGCTGTTGATGGGATGCTTATTCCACATGATTAGGCGGTTTTGGGGCGGTTGGACTGAAAAATTAGCAGACATGACTGCGTACAAGGCTTTCGTTCTTTTCTTTTCCCGGGCAGTTTCCACCTATTTCTTAATCATAGATAATATTGGATATGCTGACATCGACTTCGTACTGTCGTACCACTTTATTCACGAGACATGTCCACGTCCTTTTAATTTCGGATTCGGGCTGGGCAAGCCCGAATCGCAATTAGTTCGCCTCTTTAGTCACTCGAACAAAGAGAGATAAATGCGGACGACCCTCTAATCTCGAAGTTGGCCATGCTCGCGCCGCGAGGCTAGGTGGACCCTTCGAGCGGCTGAGGTGACATACGACACCCTGTAGTATGGCAATTTGGCCTGCTAATTCCTCTTTATTAATATCATATGTGTAGATTGACCCGAGACTGGGGAGGAGTCCTATCGGCACTCAACTGCCCAAGGGATTTATTGTGTAATTCGAGCAACCTGGTACCGTCAGATTCGGACGGCGTCTATGTACCTGTTTGAATCCCATGATTCTATCAATCACTGTGACATGAATCCGCGTGGTTCGCAACGAGGCGAAGAGTATTTGAAACCCTCCGAATCAGCCGCTCGAATCCAACCACTCATCGACATCATTCGAGTTCTGCAAGCACCGGGGTTTCATCAGTCCGCGCTCGACGATGTTTTCAAAGGTACATTTCAGTGACATTTTGGACCCTCCGCTGGACTCACCGTATTAATTTTCGTATCCGATAAGCTTAAACGACCGCCTCGCCAAGCAGTGGGCACGAAAGCTGATGTGTTTCCGCCCGCAAAGTATGCCAATTCTCTCGAAACTATTTCACGCACCTCCTCAAGGATGTATGATTCCAAACCAAATGGCGGTTACATGACCGGTAATAATGACGCTCAGTGCATGTCTTCTCCGAGGAGAACTCATGCCCGCATTACTCAGGACAAACCATGCCTCCGACGACGTCGCTCCGAAGTGCCTTCAACGTCGTACTTTTCGGTGAAACTGGCGTTGGGAAAAGTTCTGTTATCAATCTGATCGCTCGGAAAGACATCGCAGCAGTCTCATCGGATGCTAACGGTTGCACGATGGAATACAAACGCTATGATGTTCCCCTGGACGACATGAACTTGGCTATATATGATACCGTCGGGCTAGAGGAGCCCCAGGTTGGCGTAGACGGTTACCTGAAGGCCGTTGAAAAAGCGTACGAACTCATCAGCAAGCTTGGCGTCTCTGGGGGTGTCCACCTTTTGTTGTTTTGCTTACGCGGAGGCAGAATAACAGCGACCACGCAGGGCAACTATCGATTGTTCCGCGAATGTCTCTGCACCACTAGGGTGCCCATAGCGCTCGTTTTCACTGGTCTCGAGAGGGAAATAGAAATGGAGGACTGGTGGAGGAGAAATAAGAAAGACATAGAGGGCTATGGTATCATGAGCGACGGTCATGCCTGTGTAACGGGGGTCCGGGACGACGAAGACAACCACAAGTATCTGGAATCACAAGAGACGATGCGTCAGTTGCTGAAAGGTTGTGCTACCAAAGAAACCTTTTCTCCAGAAACACATTCCTGGTTCGCGAGGTTCACGAGGGGGATGAAGAGTTTCATAAAGGGGAAGATGAATCCAAAAGAGAAAGACCTTATGAAAGTATTGACGCGACGATGTAAACTGGACCAAGACACCGCAAAGAAAGTGGCAGCCATGATAGTGAATGGCGATGCGGAGGCGGAGGCGGGGAACGAACCGCGAAAATCCTCATAGCGAACGATAGTTCTCTGCAAAGAAGGAAGAAGTTCGGCAGACGTGGAAGGTGGAGGAAGCTGGCGAGACAACGTCGACGGATCTCGAGTTCCACGGGAACTGGAAGTGCGAGCAGGGAAGAGGAGTTGTGCGGCACTTGATGATTTACGGAATTCCGGAGGAGTGGACGGTGAGGGGGAAGCTGAGCTTGGGGCGCGATTTGGGTGTGGGCACCTCGTTTAGTAGTGATGGCAGTAGTGCTGAGCGATCGCCAGTGGTCACGGAGAAGATGCCAGGTGCGTTTTATTACACGAAGTCAAGCTTGTCATTAGCCAGTACTAGTGCCACCATGTCTTCCTTTGCCAAAACAAAACTCAAGGCAGCGAGAGACGCTCTGGGCAAGAAACAATACGAGCAGGCTCGCGATGCAGCCCTCCAGGTTCTCGACTATGAACCCGACAATTACAACGCGTGCGTAATCGTCTTCACGAACTCATCGTCTCTGCTGAGAGGAGAATAGCCATGTGTTCTTGGGTCTAGCCTTCCTCGAGCTGGGCGAGCACGATAAGAGCGAACAAGTAAAGTCGCCGTGTGTATTGCGTACTCGGATGGCCTGACGATCGCGCAGTATTACCGCAAAGCCATAGACTTGAAGCCAGACCAGATCCTTGCCTGGCAGGCGAGTCATATTCATCATCCCGGATCGTCGACCAAGTCCAACAGCTATGCAGGGCATATCACAACTCTACGATAAAGGCGGTCAATGGGATGCGCTCTCGGACGCCCTTGAACACATAATGCAAATGTTTGCCAAAAGGTATGATCTTGGCGCTCGGGCCTAGCATACCTTGGAAGAACTTTCCTTTAGTGATGACGCCAACAAATGCGCAGAAATGCTTCAAAAGTTGATTTCGACCAGAAGAGAACACGGCACGCGTCAACAAGTACGTGTCCTCTATGTCCACTGCAATCTCGAACTGAGATTGTTTACTAGATAGCGACCGCCCTCTCCTACTTGCTTCCCGAATCGACATTCTTTGCGACCCTCTCAAATTTACCACCACCGGACCCGACCAACCCGACCGCTTCTTCCATTTTTGACATACAAGCCGCAGTTCACAACTCGCTTCCTACCATCGAAGAAATCATATCATTAATTGAACGGGATGAACAAGCTTTTATCAAGAATGAATTTGACAAGAGACGAACGCGTCTGGGCGGGCCCTCTCCTGACCAGCTGAAGAAGGACATTGGCTTGGAAGTATGGGGCACATCCAGAGTACGTCTTGTTCATCTTGGGCATGACATTTACTGAGTATCTGCTCCAGTTGCATTCCCTTTACCCAGAAGTTCTTAACCATCCCAGCACTTCTGACGAGCTCCGTCGTTCTACCGAGGCAAAGCTCATCGTGTACAAACAAAACTATTTCTATTCGTTGCCGACAACATCTTCAAAGAAAGCTCTCGTCGGAAAGGAACTCGATGAACTTGTGAACGGTGTGATCATAATTGGAGTGCCTGACCAAATTTCCTGGTCTATCTTTCTCGAAGGACAAGATAGTGATACGATATGTGAGTTATTGATCCGCTCATCGGTGATGTCGCCTAGAAAGATCCGCATAGATGGATATGGTTTGGTCCATCTCAGACAATACATGGAGCTTTTGCCAACCACACCATTGACGCAGTTGCTCCGTGGCTACTTCTTGTATACCGCGACCCCACTTGAGGTGGATGAAGATGAGGATGATAACCATGTTCAATATGTGGCCGAAGATCGAGACCCAGTGGACATTATTATGGTGGGTTGAATTTCGATCCAGAGCATCTTAATCTCTCATTTTTGGTTAGGAAGCTTTTGGCTTGCTGCCTGAGTCCACCCTGGCAAACCGTGTAGTGACCGAGGTTTATCTACAAGAACTCGATTACGCCAGTGTCATCAACATAGCCGAGAGTGGGCTCGAGCTCGTTCGTAGGTATCAGCAAGATACAGGGCGCATGATTCCGCAGTGAGTAGTCACGCTCCAAGTGGAGAAACTACAACCAATTTTGTCAGAGTTCAGAAAGCATTCAACGTGGCACTTGCGAGCGCTCTCGTGCATTTATACCCACCAAAACACCACCCACGGGCTCTTCGACTTTTAGACCAGGTCCTCGAGTTTGATTCCAATAACGTGGATGCGTTGATCGGGCGGGGCTATGTTCTCCAGCATGCCGGAAAGTGGGAGGAAGCCGAGGGTCTATTCACGAAAGCAACGTCGCTGGCCCCGTCGGGAACTCCAAAAAGCGTCCGCGCAAAGGAAGAAAGCGCTTGGTGTCTCAGCAAGATTCATGTAGAGAATGGCCTCCAGGCGTTGAAGGGCGTATTGGATGATCTACAAGGGGAGGAAAATGACATGGATCGGGCACGGTGCCTTTGGCGCGTTGGAAAATGCTGCTGGGAGATGGGAGGTGTGTTCATGTTAGCTCTCCGACTGCCCAACCATTCTTATTGTTAATGTAGCAGACTTCCGCGAAGAAGCTTACTCTTGTTTTATTAGTTCCCTGAAGTGTGATCGAACATATGCTCCTGCTTATACTTCTCTCGGTATATATTACTCCGAGTTTGCAGATCCTCCAGACCCCACTCGAGCCTCTAAGTGCTTCCAAAAAGCATTTGAACTTGATCCGCGCGAAGCGGATGCCGCTCGGAGACTTGCCGATGGGTTTGCCGACGAACGAGAGTGGGACCTTGTCGAAGTAGTCGCTCGCAGGACGATTGATGGGGAGGGTGGTCTAGATGCAGGAATGCAGGGCGCAGGTGTCGGCAGATATCTCCCTACGAATGCATGGGCCTGGAAGGCAGTCGGCGTGGTCGAACTGGTGAGCCAAACGCCAGGTCTTGTACGTGTAGTTGATCATTGGAATCAGATGCACAAGAATTATGTGCAATCCGTCGAAGCATTCCAGGTTGCTTTACGAGCAGAGCCGGAAGATCATCTCTTATGGCTTCGTCTTGGGGAGGCCTACAGCAAAGCTGGTCGCCACGCCGCTGCGCTGAGAGCCCTCGCCAAGGCTCACGAACTTGACCCGGATGATTGGATTTGCATCTTCTTGATCGGAGAAGTGCAACACCAGACTGGCAGACTCACCGAGGCCCTCCTTTCTTTCAATTCTATTTTAGCTACCCGACCGAAGGAAACGGGTGTATTGCTATCCCTTGCACAAGCGCAACTAGATCTTGCTTATCAGGAGCGATCCACTGGTTTCAGCGCAAGATCCGAACAGTCCTTCGTTGCAGCTATCGCAACGTGTTTCGCGACGCCGCAGGAAGGTTCTGGTCAGGGAGGTGTAACATGGAAGATAGTCGCAGATGCTCTCTTCGGTCTATCGAAGGTAGCTGCGTTCGTGGACGAAAGATCCGTTGAAGCTGTCGTTTCGCGAGCGAATTCTTTGTTGCAAGGCCACGCAAGTACACGTATCGCGCAATTCTTCCCCGCCAAAAGCGGGTCTAAACGTCCACCACTAACCCGCCGCTATGTTCTGGAAACCGCCGTTGTTGCGTACGACTATAGAATCACCATTGGTTCGACGGAAGATGTTGTTCTAGGCAGCGCGCTATACGACCTATCGGTGGCATTTTATACGTGGTTGCCCGAGGAGCAGAGTGATGTACAAGCGACTGCGTCGGAATGCGCAGCATCGTTCTTGAAACAGGCGTTACAAAAGGAACCCAGTAACCCCGTTTATTGGACTGCACTGGGCGACATGTATTTCCTTGAAAAACCAAAAGCGGCACAACATGCATATATCAAGGCTATAGAGCATGATTCAAAGGTCTGTTCCAAAAATGCGCCAATGTACTTTATTCTGAATCGTATGCTATAGAGCGTAGTTACATGGACCAATCTAGGCCTTTTATACCTGTACCACAATGACCTGGAACTGTCAAACGAGGCACTTCGGCGAGCACAAGTATTAGACCCCGATTATACTCTCGCTTGGGTTGGGCAAGCCATGGTAGCTGCTACGGATGGACATAGTGCGGAAGCTCGTGGGTTGCTAGAGCATGCGGTGGGCCTCAGCGCCGATGTGGTAGGCATAGCTTGTTTCGCATGTCCGTGTTAGGATCTGACTTGACTAGCCGCTAGCTGATCTTGAATTCGCGTCAAGGGCGCTCGCCTCAATGTCGGCTACCACTCGGCAAGGTGGAGTCAAGGAAGAACTGCTACCGGCTTTCTTTGTTCTCAGTCGTTACATCCAACGGAGTCCGCAAGACCCATGTGCCCTCCACCTCTTGGGACTTTTGTGCGAACGTTTGAATCAGCTGGAAGAAGCCATGCAATGGATCTCTCGTGCAATCACCTTGTTGGAAGCTACTTACGAAGAGTCCGAAGACCCTCTCGTCGAAAGACAGTTCACGATCGCCCACGCAAATCTCGCAAGGGTGAAGAATGGCCTCGGTGATCACACGAGCGCCCTCGTGTCATTTGACACCGTCCTTGGACTACTTCCTGAAGAAAGCCCTGACAACGATGCAGAGACCAAGATTCTGAGAGTGCAAGCGCTATTTGGGACAGGATTGGCACAATTCAAACTCGGGGATCTGCACTCCGCGATGACGGCTTTCCAGAGTGCACTGAATAGTTCCGGGGAAGATTATCTTCTTCGCGCCCACGTTACTGTATTACTCGCCCAATGTATGTGGGCCATCGGGACGGAAGAGTTCAAGGAGTCTGCAAAGGCACTGTTGTTGGACAGGTAAGGAACACGACCCTCCAGTTTCCTTTGCGCAGCTCACAGTCGCCTAGCATCACAGCAGATCCCGAGAACTTGATGGCCATCAATACGTTAGCGGGTATGGGCATTCTGACAGAAGACGAAAGTCTCGTAGACGCCGCCTTGTCCGAAATCCAGTCCCTTTCCATCGAGCGTCGGCAAGAGCTGGATCCGAGAAGAGATGTAACATATCTTCTTGTCCAGCACCATCTCGGACAGGTAAGGGCTATGCAATTATGGGATCCCGGTGCTAACTCATGATCCAGGGCGATGCCGAACAGGCTACCCGCATTGCCCAGAAAGCGCTGCATGCTGAGCCGTCAAACGTGCAACTGCGCTGTGAACTCGCCTCATTAGTTCTGCAGCAGGGTGATCTTCGCACGACGCAGGCTATTCTTGAAGTCCATTCCTCGGAAGAGGGCATCACGGAGATGAAGGAGACGCTTCCATTACTGGCTGTTGCTGGACGTGGACATGAAGCAATTAGATATGCTCAGAAAGCGATCGTGTTGGATCCGGGCAAACGGAAGAATTGGCAAACACTAGCGTATGTAAGAGCTAGGGGAATGTCATGAATATACGTCGTGCAACGGTCTTCCCGTAGTTTGAGCGTGAAGAGTCATGGGTGTGAATCGCGTCACCGCTTCGCTTGGTTGGCAGCCTCTGAGAAGCAAAAAAAAAAAACCCGAGGGCATGAACGACATTCTGCCAGGGTACAGACGAGATCCGCCCACCTCTCCGTGTCGCATCTTCCAGCAGCTGTGTATCGATGTGCTCTGCGGGCAACTGCACGTATCGAACGACCGATCCACGGATGAAGCAGTTCTTGACTGCCATCTGGGGCGTGGTTCGAGATATGCACGGTCGAAAGGGTAGGGCTCACCATGTGTGGGTGTCTCGTCTCATCGAGGACCTTGATCGAATCAAGGCGGATATTGAGGAATCTAGTCCAAGGACGGGATCGGTGGTCGAGGAGTAAGCACAGGGCGGTGTACGCACTGGTCGACGGATTTGAGCACGCCAGAAATCGAGAGGTCGTTTTTGAGCTCGACGGTGACACGCTGGTCGGTGAGAGTCTTGAACACGGAAAAGATGAGCTTTAAACGGTTGTTATGGTGTATCCTCAACGATGGGCTATCCGGATGGGACTGACCATCACGATCTTGGTAGTAGTAGGTACAAAGGTAGGGGCTATTCCAAAAGTGTTGCGTTGGTACAAAGACTAGTAACAAAACTAGGAAAGAGTCTCGTGTTGGTGCATCACCGTGGCTCGTCTCAACAGGCCCTCAATCGAATTCCGACATATCAAAGTTGTACGTGAAGTGCTGGATGTAGTATCTTTCTGAGTCGTCTTCCGCTTCCAATCAAGCATAGCGCCGCACCTTGTATAGACACATGACTTTCACTGCCCAAGCCTCGAGGTGGTAGATTTTCTTGTTACCCATCCGCATCCGCAGTTCCTAGGAGTGGCGTTAGAACCCCCGAACCCCCTTCCTTTGAGACTGAGTACACACATAAAATGCAGTCCAATGCATCACATCGGCCTTGAGGGCTTCATCTACTCGCTCCACCACCCTATCCGCTACAGTCTTGATCCCGATACGGTCAGACGTGGCATCACTCCTCACATGGATCACCTACCTTGATGATGATGGTGGGTGGTATACAGTGGGTGAGAAGCTCGTAAAATTTGGCGCGAACTTGCATCACCCGTTCGGGCGACTGTTCTTGCACGATCAGGTCGCCAACCTTGTGACAGTATGTCTCCCAATCGGGTTTCGCGATGTTAAGAGGTCCAGAAAGATCCGGTCTGTAGGTAACATTTCGTTCCACGAAGGTAAACTGTAAGTCGGACGAGACGTACGATTGCATCTTGAGAGCTTCAAAGACGAGCAGTGCCTTTCTCATATTACCCGCAGCGTCTTCTGCAATCTGAGAGGATGCCTCCGGTGGAAGGTCGAACTTGAGCTTCTTGGCTACATGCTCCAGTACAGTTTGCATCTGTGTGAAGACATGTTATATAACAAAGAGAGGACGTTTTAAGAGTCCTTCACCTCTTCCGTGTTCGGCGCGGCCACTCTGATAAGGAGGCATCGACTCTTTATGGGTGCAATGAGTCTGCTTGTGCTGTTGGCACACAGTATGATGCGCAAGTTTGACATGTACTTTTCCATTGTTCGACGCAAGGCGGCTTGGGCATCACGAGACAAGGTATCCGCCTCGTTGATGACAACAACTAGAATGAATATCGCAAGTGCTGTTGCATGAACTATGAGAGGCTCTGACCTTTGAAGCGATGTTTAGCATTGAGATCAACCTGTTGCGTCTGGGCAATCTCCTTTAACAGCTCCTGAATGATGACCCGGTCGTAATTCCCTGCTTCGCTGAAGACGAACACAACCCAGTCTACTCCCATACCAACCGAAGCTGCGCTGGGACGCACCTGGGAGTGATTTCGATGTGGTAATTGCTCTGAACGAGGTTGATTTCGATCTTGCGTCGTGACGGCGAAACGAACACCCTCTGATCGATTTTCAGCTGTTTTGGGTGCTTAAGTGAGTTTGCCGCTGGGATGGCCTACGTGACGCACCTTCTCGACGCCAGTCCCAAACAACTGCCGCAGAGTGCAACTTATTCGAGTCTTCTTTCCGGCGCCAGATGGTCCATAGAAAAGCACATGGGGGAAGTCGCCGGACGCAGCAAGGGATTTTAGGCGAGCAGACAAGCTCTGGTGGTAATGAAGATCATCTAGCGTTTTCGGTCTAAACTGCAAGGGAATGATAAGCAAACGTTTTACTTGTCCACCACGTTCTGACTTGCCCTGTCTACCCAGAGGGACATCGTTAGTGGTCAAGGCAAAGGACGTGACGCGCTTTCACACATTATCGCGTTACGTCACGCGTTTATTGGTCACGGTACTAGTATGATTTACACGACTCAGACGCGTCCTAGACTGGCTATGATTCATACATCCTTGATTCCAAGTTCCTCCGCAATAATAGTTGCGGCCTTCTCTCCGATCACAAGTGCGGTGGAGTACGTGTTCTAGGACATAATATATTCGTCAGTCTCGGATAACCGACTACACAATGCCAAATGCACATACCGACGCCACATTTGAAGGGGCGATGGACAGGTCTGATTCAGGGTTCAATAAAAGGCTCACACTTGGTGGTAAGTGGAACTTGCCTGCTACTTTCAAGCCATCGACGCCGTAGACATTCAGCCTCGAGTCGACTACACCACCTTGCGCTCTCGGTTTCATAGCGCAGGTGCCGAGCTAAGGTTACCCTTGGGCTTGTGACAAACACGTGGGGAATACAGTGTATACATACAGAGTGTCTTCCGCTGGTGACTAAATGCATTCAATTAGGAAAACGACAATCTCGCGGGTAGAAATGCTTTACCTGTCTGCCTGTGAAAAGCGTCGATCGCTTGATCGTCCTCTCTCGTGTATACAATGTCAGGGGCGTCGATGGGAACAGGTCCGTCTGTTTCTTTGCATTCCGCAGCACTACCAACCGGAAACACGGGGTGCTTGAGCTGCAGCTCGCCTCTGTAAAGTGGGATTCGCCTAATCCACTCTCGCGTCTTCTTATATGCTAGTCGCAAGATCGCAAGATCAGACGGGCTATAAAACACATCAACGATAGCGCCTGCACGGTTAGATTGAGTTGCCACCTGTTCAGGAATTCTGCAAAAAATTTGCAACGTTCGTGTGGATCGCTTGCAGAACGGATGTGAACACTTCCTGTCGACTCTGGATGACACTTGGAAAAAGTGAGTCGGGAGTTTTATGAGAAATGATATGGAACACAGCAGACCACAAAGTAACATGCTCCTATGTATTTGCGATCGGGTATATCATGGTGGAGGCCAACAAACCTTGAAGATAGCGTAAGCCTTTCATGTACTCAAGCTAATGCAGTTGGTCCGTCTTACCCGGCACAGAGCGCCAGCAGTGCAACCGACTTGTCGGCTTTCCCTTCAAAGAATTCCCAGCGGGTAGAAAATTCAGGCCCCAGCTCCTTGAGATCATGTGCATTCGGTCGTAGCTTGAGAGCAGCATCGTACGTGCTAAAGTGTGCAAATTTAATTGCGATATAAGCAGCTTAGTGTGGCCCGTACTTGTGTGATACAAGGCCGGTTCCATCACGTTCCCACAACTCCATTTGCTCTGGTGGAAGTTAGACTAAGAGGAAATTCAAGGTTACTAGAGCCTCACCATCGACTTCTTTTGCATCACCACGGTACAACCCATCCATAGTTTCAGCTTCCTCTGCAGCAAAGGATGCCGCAAATGCGATGGGGTGGTCTGAATGTAATGTAACGTTTGCTTTTGCCTTGTGATTGGAAGTATGCATACCTAGGTAATTCTCCCCTATGCCTGGTAGTTCAATAACTTGAGGAATCCCGAGATGGGTCAAAATCTCGCGAGACCCAATGCCTGATCTCTCTAGAATGGCGGGAGAACCAAAAGCTCCTGCAGACACCACAACAAAACGTGTTGCCTTCGCAATGTGTGTTGATCGATCGGCGGACGAGTTAAGCGTGAGGTCATTGGTATATTCCACCCCCGAAGCCCGACCGTTCCTTGGCTCCCTCTTATCAATGGTGAATATGCGCCGGAATAAGAACTTACTCCATCAACACTCTTATGACAGCCTTTTCTGAGAGTATGTGCAAGTTTTGGTTTGCTTCTTGATTGTAAACGAAGAAGTGTGCAGGGTCTGAACGCCGACCAGTCTTGCCGTCAATCCATCTATGTTCCGGGCAGGTATATGGAGCTCATGGAGGGTTGCCAGTAAGTACAACTCACTTCTGCCATCGCTGCATTGATCAATGTAAATACATGCGGTGTATGCATGCGGGCAACCAATCACTTACGCTATAAACATTACATGTCGTGAGGTCGTTGCTATCATCCGCAATCTTGCGTGCGGGATCATATTTTGCGGCGACTTCAAGCGCTTGAATTCCAACGTTAGTGAAACGACCACCATATGACACCTTAAGTGGCCCTGAGTATCCGTGGGTTGATTGATATTCCGTTACTTGATATGTCTCCGCCTAACGACGGCTATTTTCAGACATGAAACCTTGGTAGTCATTTGCGCACCTTTCGCAGTAGTGGAATCAAGTCTTTAGATCCCCAACCCGGATTATCGTAATTGACCATCCAATCATCATAGTCGGAGGCTTTTATTCTGATTGGTCTTCTTGACGGCCAAGCGACGAGAGGAGAATTCACGAACCTGCCGCCCTAGTGTACATCATGTCTATCAAAATGGCTAAGACATCGCGTGGTTGCTGTGAAGGGAAGGTGAACTCACTGTTTACCATCGAGCCCCCTCCAACACATCTCCCACTATTGACCAAGAGTTGCCTACCATCAAGAAACGGAGAAGGTTCGGCAATGTGAAAAGACATGAAAGGATCTCCGGATTCCAGAAACTGTATGCATCGAGAGGGATGCACGCAGCGCGGATTGTCCTTTGTGTGAGGACCAGCCTCCAGGATCAGTATCCTGAGCGAAGGATCCGCCGCAGCGAGGCGACCAGCGATCACACACGCAGTAGTTCCCCCTGAGGTGTATCCGTCAGATCTGATGGTCTGGGAAGAGACAGAGACGAAAAGAACCCCCAGCAAATATGACATCATATTCGTGAGTCGGCGCTCCAGCCATCATGTCGCAGAGAAGATTCAGGAGATACTGCCTGCATGGACTGTGGGTGTACTATATAGTGCTATTTATGCGGTGAACGTATGACCCTATGAAAACCCAGACTGAGCCAAATACGGCCAGCTTCTTCTTCTGAGTCATCAGATAGGCTCTTGTACGTATCGCTGCATAAATACTATGGCACGCCAGAGTAGTGATGAGCTTGGAACACGTCCAATTATAGACAATAAAGCATGATCACCGGACACCGTACGAAAATCGTGTACGAGCATGCTTGCAGGGGACAATAGTACTTACTTGGTAGCTCCATCGGAGGCTGATTACACTTGTGCCAGCATATTTACGGTACTTCAATTTCGGATAGCGACGGAGAAATTGCTTGCTCGATACGGAGATAATTTCCCATGAAGACACTGCACGTGACTTTGGAGTATGAGACCGTGACGAGGTATTGATGGCTATTGAACCGTCCAGTTCATGTCTTGACGTACTTGGACGCACTCAGGACAACATTCACAGAGTTCCCCGCACCGGGGCCCCTACGATCCATTCAGCATATCTTGTTTATATTTCCAGATCGACTTTTGCGCCTCGGTTCGCCAGTAGTGTCTATCTCCACCACGGGGTGGAATGCACCTTGCGGGCAAACGTCTTTATCAATAGGTACGCATGGTTCCTCATACGAACGGACCGTATCAAACCAAGCCCACAGGATCTCATTGTTCACATTTCCTCCAGAGTCAACACAACATAACACATTACCTGCAATGACCACGGTTCGCAGAAAACCAACATTCACCTATCAATCTCCGGCTCAGAGCACGGCCGTATTGCACCTCGAGACAACGGTGTTCACGTCCCGGAGTGCCACTGTCGCGCCAACACTAGTACCGACGACACCTCCCACTGGACGGCTCTCACCTACACCAACGCCAACGGCTGAGGTGCCTCGAAGGAGTATCATTACACATAAATCCAGTCGACATCATATGACCGGCCCCCTTTTGCCATTGTACCATCCTTTCGGCACGTTGGCGTTATCACTCCCGGATTTGGATCCCACTGTGTTCGGCTTGCCCGCGCCGGTGGCTGTATTCGACGATCCCACGCGTCGTGCCTCCCACCGCCCACGTCGGCCAGCAGCTAAAGTGCGGGATGCAGAGGAGCCTGCGCCGCCGTCATTTACTACGGAGACTCCTGCTCTGGAAACGGAGGTGAGAGAGAAGGCTAGCCCGCGCCGAAGACGGGGAGGCGGTCCTGGTGGGCGGCGAAGGCGGCGAGAGGCAGAAGATGGGGACGCTACATACCCCGCCAAACGCGCGCGCCATCCACGGAACATGGGTGTTGCGTCTGGGCTGACGCGTGCAATAAGCAGGGAAGAGGGATCTCCTGCGCTATCCAACCGGACATCGCCTGCGGTAGAAGGTGGCAGAGGGGACGCCGCAGAAGAGAAGAAACCAGAGCGGCGCGGCACGCGCTCACGGACCATGGTGCGGCGTAGTTCTACCGCCAGCGAAGAGACGGCGACATCTGGGTCGCGGTCAGCTGTCTCTGGAGCGGACGCGAGTGGGCCTCAGGGTGAGTCTAGTGGAGAACCGAACGAAGGAGAAGTGCCTGGAGCTGAAACGCGAGAAGGGAAGCCGGACGACAAACCAGCGCGAGGGGAATAGTTGCAATATCGAAACAGGGCATTCCATCGACCGGTGACACACTACTAATTATTGTTGTATCTGTATATCAGGTATGAAATGCGATGAGCAGGCGGTTCCGATCATGGGGAAGGGGGTCAATGAGCGGTGGAACACATGAACGCGGATCATCATCGCAGGTGTTAAGCCCGATTTGGAAATCAAGCTTGACAAGAATAGAGCCATGTGCATGTGGACACACACCGGGTGGGCGACTCCACTGACATACCTAGCAAACAGGAGCAACACGCCACATTACAATGTCTTCTGAGGCAAGGTTGGCGTTTGGGCTCGCCCGCGTGACTATTTTTTCTCTTCCAAATCGTTTTGCCTCTCCGGCCTTTTTATACCTCCACTCAGCAATGGTGTTTCGCCGATCCCCATCATGGAGCTTCCTACAGCTGGTATACCTCTCTTTCCCTTGCCATCTCCTTGTTCTCACCCCGCTCCAGGGAACTCTCCAACCGGAACCGCAGACGCGCCCGATTCTCTTGCGGACCCGGTCAAAGAGACCGCGGGTACCCCACCCGCCGAACTGTCCGACCCTGCGCCTCCTGCTACGCCCCCAAAATTGCCCCTCTACAAGCGTCGTTGGTTCATCGTCTCCTCCGTCATAGGGACATGCATTGGAATCGCCTCGATATTCATTCTCCTCTTCCCGGTCGTTAAAGCCATCATCCAAGATGTCGTCAACAAAGCCACCCTTGATATTACCACGGCTGCTATATCCAATCCCGCCAACACCTCGTAAGCACCCCCTGTTCCCTCCACCAGATTCTCATGCCACCCTTCCAGTTTCCTATTATCCATGCAAGGTACCGTACGTAATCTTGCTCCTCTACCGATCATCATCTCACGTTTCATCAGGTCGCTCATACGGGCATATTTGCGGCAGTCATCTCCTTTCCATCTCCCGTAAATGTCAGTTGGATGGACGGTTCCACAAAGGTTCCCTTGGGTTATATGCAGTTGTCCGCCCTGCACGCTAGCAACAAGCGTGCTACTATAAACGACACTACCACTTTTTACATCGTAGATCAGAATGCGTTCGGTCGTTTCACATCTGCCATGATCACCTCTCAGAATTTCACCTGGCAACTCGAGAGCAACGATCTCTCCGTCCAAGCAGAAAAGTTTCCGACCGCACACGGTATATCATTCAACAAGCTGGTCACGATCAACGGCAAGTCACGTGATTCTACCTTACGACACTCTTATCGTATTACCTTTAGGAACCAACAATTTTGCCGGAAACGTCCAGTTGGAGGAGCTGCAGCTTCCCAGCGACGATCCTGCTGGTGGTATCAACTTCGTCACAGTTACCCAGCTTAACAATCCAAGGTTAGCCTGTGCCGACCTGCCTGAAAAATCTACTAAAGTGGGCCTACAGCCCCTTTGCGCTCGATCTTGGGACCGTAGTTTTCGATCTTTCTTATCAAGGTGTTTACTTGGGTAGCGGAACTGGGCCAAACACCCATTTGGTATATTTGATCCTTGCTCATCTGATGCGGTACTTACCCTTTTCATCAGTCTCCGGGATACAATAACATCACCCTCGGCGGTGTTCTCGTTCCTCAAACCACAGCCTCTGACCTTGCTGTCGTGTCTCAACTGTTCACCAACTTTCTCAATTATCAGAGCTCACCTGTCATTGCAACCGGAAAGTCCACGACCCAGTCCGATGGTTCAACAATACCTTGGCTCACTCAGGGTATCCAAAGCCTTCAGCTTACAGTCCCCTTCCGGTCTGCTGCCCCAATCAACCCAATCCGGACCATCGACATTGATTATCTGGCACTCACCTTCACACCGGACACCGCATGGAACCCTCGAACTGACAGTAATTCAGTTCATGCTTCTATGGGTAATCAGCATGGTTCTTTATGGTCTCGACTCTTAAATCAGTCGTAATACAGACCTTCCATTCGGGTTCAATGTATCAATCTCTGCCATCCAGAACCAGTTTAATATCGTCAAGAACGGTTCAAATGTGGCCGGCCTGTCGACGGTGCGGTCTACGATATGTCTACATTCCACCGTCTCGCTGACTTGCCTGACATAGCCGCTTGGTGCTTCTACTTCATCCATTACGATCTTGGGACCAACAGACACCCAGGGTAGTATTAACATCGTCATTTCTGACGGGTTTCTCAACACGACGAACGCAGAACGCGGACTATTCTCTGCATTCAGTGAGCTCAGTTCTTCCTTCGGTGACACATTTCTGATACCGCTTGTCTCAAGACACGGAGCTTACGGACTCGCAAACCACAGAGTTTTTGATGGTAGGTAACTCGACCGCCGTAGCAAGCACAAGTATTGGTCAAATCACGCTTGACCCTATCCACGTCAACGTAACGACAAGTCTGAACGGTCTGCAAGGATTGAAGGGATTCACCACCATTGAATCCGTGGACGTATTGGGTGGCACTCAGCAAGCCTTGAATCTTGGCATCGTCGGTTGGTGATGCCCGGGGCATCCGTAGACATTCCTAATTTCTCATCACAGTACACATTGTTAACCCGTCGAACCTTCAGTTGGCCACGGGCGATCTGAGTAAGTTTCAAGGAAAACAAATTTTTGGCTGCGACTTTTACACAGCCTACTAGCCCTTCAACTGCAGAGGGATGGTGCCATTCTTGGGACTGCTCTGATGCCTAATTTGACGCTGTACATTGGGAACAATTCACTGACCTCGACGTCGGATTTTGAGGTGATTGCTTTCATTGTTTGTTGGACATATCCTTATGCTGTCTTTTCCAGCCAAACAATAGCCCTCAGGGTATACAGACACTCAATGAGTTTGTTGGTGGGACAGGTTAGCAGTTTCTCCTTCTCGACAGATTTAACTTTCCGCTCAATGTCACCTTAGACGTCGAGCTCGTGATTACCGGGTCCAGCAGTAGCACTCAAGTCGACTCTTTGTTACCCGCCTTCGAAAGTTTAAGTATCACCACGACTTTGCCTGGGTTGAACACGACTCTGTTGTCCAGCGGTGCATTAGAGAGTAGGTCCAAGCAAACTTACCTTGCGCGCCGCTGATGACTTTCCAGTTCTCTCAACTACCTTCCATGAGAATAATATTAGCCAGGTTACCGTGGATCTCGTCAATCCCTTCACAGCAGGGTTCCAAATAAGCCAGATTACATCTTCTGTCTCATCTCATGGGCTTGATCTTGGCACCATTCAGACAGCTACTAACTTTTCCGCTGCTGGAAAGTCGACGACGACATCTCCCCCTTTGGACTTCAATATGAATTTTGACGCTCCGCTGTTGTTCACTCTCACCCGTGTGCTCGCTGTAGAGGTTGGCCTTGATCCGACTCCATTGGATGGAATCGTCGCATTGGGTGGCTACTCTTACCTCCCAACAACAAACGCAGACGCGACTCCAATCAGTCGTAGGGATAATATTTACACGTATGCGCAATTCCGAGTTCGCTTTCCGGCCTAACGAGCTCACTAGCAACTTCAACCTACCCACCTTTGTCGATACCGCATTCAAACAGTTGCGTTCTGATGTCCAGCTATCAACGGAACTTACAATTGGTGGGTTGTCATTCATACTATCATTCGTGCAACTCTTGATCCTCCATGCGTTCAGGCGATTATACAACGTCCTTGAATTACACTCAACTCAGTGTTCCAATTGCGACTGACAGTAGCCTCAATCTCATCTTGCCTATCTTGGCGCAACCCATTGTGCAGGATATCGTATCTGGGTCTGTGCTTGGGTACGCATAACGATTGTGATACGATTTATTTTTATTGAGCCTGGGACTCTAGCGTTGACACTGTTGTCATCACAAACCCCCAGCAAGCCTCTTTTGGTAACCCGCGTTTGCCATGTTTGCAACCATTTAGCTGAACTCACACTTAGGGGCCCAGCTCAATGGAAGTATTACCAACGCGGGACCTTGTGAGACCATTGTTCTATGCGAATCTCACGCTCGTGCCTGACGTGCTTCAGTTGATGCTACTATCTCCTTTGGGAATGGTCTATCTGTTTCTTGGAATGGTCATATTCTTGGAACAATGCATATGGACGATGTCAATGTTGTGGGAGATGTTGGTGCTACTCTCAACGTCCAGACATCCTTTGAAGTGGCAGACGTCGACGTTCTCACCAGCTTCACCAAAGTGCTGCTTAACGAAGAATCGTTCGAATGGGAAATTTCCGCAGAGAATCTCACCGGTGAGAGGCTTCTTTGTCGTGAATGGCCGGATGCTCATCCGCTTCGAAGTTAGCGCACTTGGTAGGTCCATCTGCGGTGTTGATTATGAAGCCCTTTCGATCTGGCGTTGCAGGCATCCAGGTTCCAGGGATTTCGCTCTCATCCAAGGTTGTCACCCTTAAGGGGTTCAATGGATTGCGGAATGGG
>JBBPUI010000247.1:0-27659 GCA_038094615.1 Heimioporus aff. retisporus
ACAACACCGACCACGCAGATGCAGTCCGCATTGTTCCTCGACCTGTACGACGCACTGCCCCACGACGCCCAGCACGCCCTCGTACACCGACACCTCGCACCCCTCCTCGACGCCGTCCCCGCCGACGCCCGGTCGCGTGCCGTCGCCGCCGCCAGCGACCTCCACCGTCGCTACGCACGCATGCCCCGCCTCCGCCTCGACCTCAAGAAGGCCGAGATAACCGCCCTCGTCCACGACCTCTCACGCGAGTCCAGACGCACCCTCCTCAGGGAGCGCTCCCGCGCCGAACTCCTCCTCGCCGAGGCCGTCGACTCCGTCGCCAGCTGGCTCCCCGACATCTGGCAGGTCGCCTTCGAGTTCCGCGCCGACTTTGCCCTCGCACACGCCGCCCTCCTCTACTGCTCCGATGCTCTCAATCAGATCGCCGGCGCGTGCGGATGGCACGTCCTTTCTCTCTCTTCCTAATCCTCTCGCAGCACACTCACCCGACAACCCAGCTGCAAGTGCTCCTTCACCACCATGTTCGTCCCCCTCGCCATCACACGCTCCTCTGGCAAGCTCGTCAAGTCCTTCTCCCTCTACGGTGCCCAGAATCTCGAGTCCGTCCTCCTCTGGATCTGGCGCGACCTCCTTCTCGCCTTCCTCGCTACATCCTCGCAACGTCAGCGTTCCCTCGTCCCTGCCATGATCCAGGAAATCCGTCTGTCTCTCGGCTGGCGCGCCCTCGAGCTTCTCGTACACGGTGGGGTCCGTCGTACGTCCCTGATCACGTGTTTACCTCATCACTCTCACTTTTTACACGAGCATCCACCGACGTCGACGTGGACTCGGAGGAAGACGACTCGGCCCTCCACATCGGGGACGTTCCTAACGACGGCTCGATCGTCTGCGACGAGCAACTCTACCCGAAGAGCATCTATGCCCCCCATTGGTCTTGGCGCATCACTAATCTCCAGCCGCGACTCCGAGATCTCGTGCACGACGCCCTCTTCCATCTCTTCGAGGCCGCACCCACAGAAGAACTCTACTTGAGCATCCTTGCCATCGCCGAGGACGTGGCCGCCATGGAGGGGCAGCTCCATCCCGTCCTCATGTCCACTGCTGGTCTCTCCTCCGACAATCTCGCCGCCGCACTCCGCATCCTCGCGCTCGACAACTGTCCGGAATACATCGACAAACTCCTCACCGTCAACAAACACCTCTTGCGCCCTCAAGACGCCCCCGCGCTGCAACTCGCCGTCGCATCCCTCTCCAGTAACTGCCTCTATCGTACGCACGCCATGTCCATTCTCGAGGAAGAGCTCTTGGACATCGCCGCCGTCTTTCGCGCCGCCGTTCGGTCCGCCTTCTCCAACGTCGATTCCCAGAGCAACAAGGCTGAATTGACGCGCATACTCGCTCTCCCAAAATCACAGCCGATCGCCCGTCGCGCCCGTGTCGAACGATGGGTCAAGGCGATTCTCACCCCAAAGATGGACACCCCTCACCCCATGGCCCTCGCTGCGATCATGATGGGCATACCCATCCCACCGGGCACCGACGACGACGGCGACATGTTGGGTTCCTTTGATATCTCCGATGATGAACCGGAAAGTGAGGCACTCATGGAAGAGTTCCGGCCCAACATCAAGGGACGCTTCCACGGATGGCTAGATACCGCCGTCACCATCAAGGGCGGCCAGACACTGCTGACCAAAATGTATGCTAAATTGATTGCCGACATGCCGTTTTTGAAGGCTGGAGACATCGTGGAGGAAATGTGTTCACAGTGTGGTGTGGTGTTTCCCGTTCCGAACGTCGGCTCATGTTATGCACAGGATCACTGACCGACCGAGCAAAGCACACATCATGGCCGCACTCGAGGTCATCAAGGAGTTTTGCGAACAGCAGAGACGCAAGGTCGCCAAAGCGGGACTTGCAAAGACCAAGAAGCCCAATTCTGGTTCTGGTCTGACAGATTCAATCACGCAACGTGCAGATTGAGTCGCTCTTTTTTTGGTGTCGTGTCCGTATCGTACCTTTTTACCTTACACAAACAGGGACAAACGCGATTTTCCCTTTAAACTACAACACTTGCTTGTATTCCTTATTTGGGCATGAGCTTGTCGCGACTTCGGATCGGAAATGAAATCCCCGTTACACAACGAAATACAAGGACCCATACGATTATAGCTGCTACATTGTCGCAGCTCTCGACCTGAATTTCTCATTGCACTACATATAAAACATGGGCATAGGACGGCGAGTTGAACCAATTGTGTCCGCATTTCTTTCCTCTCCTTCCCCGTCCGAGCAGGCACTCGCCATCGTTCACTCGTTCCCCAAGCCTACATATTTAAATATGCAATTCCTTCTCTTCCGCCCCACCTTTGTGCGCCCCACGGCCGCGTCGACGTTGCACTGCATTACACTATGGTGCCTCTTGTTCGCATCCTGTACGTCTCCCCCTCGTCCACTCGACCCTCTCTAACGATCTCCCAGTCGCCCACGCGGTGCCCCAGTTTGGTCGCCCATGGTTCCACATGTTGGACGCGTCCGACTCGCTCACGGGAGTTCCTGTCCCAACCGTGACGCCCTCAATCAGCGTTGTCAGTGCCGCTGTGCCGACGGGAGATCCCTCCAGCGCCCCTGACGATGGCGGCAACGCGCTCGACGCGACCAGTGTACGTTTCCCGTCCATGCGACGCGTCCGATCGACTCACCTCGACCCCGCTCGCATTGCAGATCTCCACTAGCACCTCGACGTCGTCGTACAAGTTGACTGTCGCAACCGGAACGCCCGTGGCAACCGCGACGAACGGCGCGGGCGGCGCGCACCACCACGTCCACCTGACGGCGCTCGTGTTGACCGCCGTCTCGGTCACGTGGCTCGTGTTCTGATCGAACCCTCATATATATTATATGGCTCTCGTGTTCTGATTTCCTAGACGCTCATCGCGTGTGTAGCCCCCCGTTTTCTCCCCGGAACATTCGCATACCACTTGTGTAGCCCTTTTTTTTCCTTGTGTAGCCTCGCTGTATCCATTTGCCTATCGTCTCTCCCGTGTAGCTCGTCGCTGTATCCATCATTTCCTTGGATTTGTGGACTTCTTTGTGTATATCCTATCGTTCGCTCTTTCGCACTCGCGGTTTTGATTGCTAATCTGATCAGTTTGGGTCTTGTATCGTTTATCCGCGGGTCCGTGTGGGCAAGTGGATCGTGGAAAAAAAAAGGCGCGTTAAGTTACACGACATCCTCGCAATCGAACTGGCCGAATTGTTGTTGCGCTTGCGTTTGTTGAGTTCCCGTGGGGAATATATATTTCCCAGGGTTCGCGCCCTCGCCCGCCGCATAATATTGGCAAATGCAAGCGCAGGGCGTCCGAGAGCGAGGCCTGCAGGACGAGGCTCGCTCTCGTTTCGATAGCATGAAGAGTCTGTCAACGGCGTTATTTACCGGAGTGGCGAATTACATAAAATCTGAACACTCGCATATGGACCATAAACTACACAAACCATAGGGTGTGACGACCTTGACAAACTCGGGGAATCCGTGCAAGCACCTCCGGACATGCCGTACCGACCAAGGTCAATCGCGCGCCGCACCGCATGTTTGTTTATCAACATAAGCCTGTTTTGAGCGACGCCGCAGGTACCGGGTTACTCCGATCCCAAAGGCAGCATAGGCGAACAAATACACGCGGCTGAGCCGCATGATGATAGGGGTTATTTCCTTCATATATATCGGTTACCGTCGCATGACTCGCATCCCACTGGCACGATTTATCAAGGATTGAAAGGGTCCAAGGCTTCAGGCGCATTTTGCTTCTTGCAAACTCAGGAATTCAAAATCCACTCGCTGTTGACAACGTGCAGCAGGGCCGCGATATTCCTAATCAATATAAATGGGTGGGACTCCTTCGGGAAATCCCTAAAACAAAGTCCACTGCACATGTGATGGTATACTTCCGTATAGAGACTAACAACTGCACCTTATATAGCTAAGCTTCGTGCCTGCGCGACAAGCTTACTGAGAAACCCTGACCGTCATGAATGGTTCAGCCGCATTCCTTTATTTACATAACATGCCTCCCTACTTAGCTCCCAAAAACCTCTGCGTTCGCTGACGATGCCTACGACGCCCCCAATCAACCTGGAAGTACAGCTCTGATCCAGGTGTGCTCGTCGCTTCAAGTTTGCCCTATTGGTTCGAGATCAAGTATTGGGCTGGGTCATCGATGTCAGTACCCCCAACATTCTTGGGTCAGGTCTTCACTCGCAAGTGAGCAGTTCTGGTCATCGCGCGTGCTCGACTCATTCCGTCAAGACGGCTCGCTTTTGCAGGAAACACTCTCCTCGTTTATGACTACCTCCTGACGCTTCCGCTCGAAGTATATCTCGTGCAGCGGCGCTAACTCGGCCCGTCTAACACGTTTTTGACGACAGGTGGCACACATCTGGAACGAACCGTGGACTCCCGCCAAATCACTCTTCCTGATCAACCGGTATGGCAATCTACTCGGACAGACGTTCATCGCGATGGAGGAAACCGGATTTCTCAGTCACGGTTCTCGAAACGTACGTGTCTCCTAGGGCTCTCCATCGCCTGTTTTGTTCACCCGTCCGACAGTTTTGCATTGCCTTCCAACTGTATTGCCCGTTCTTTTCAGCCTTCTCGGGGGAGTCCATCCGCCGTACGTACACTTTGTCCAAGAAACGCCCATTTTTAACTACCGTTCGCAGTTTTCGTCTTGATGCGCACTTGTGCAGTCTTGGGATGCAACCGCCGCACAGCATGGGCGGTCAACGTTCTGTATATACTTTACGCGATCGGTGTCAACGTCGTGTCAACCTGCGTGTCCGCACTGAACACGAACGGTGAGTAACGTGTTGTTCAAAATTATCAAAATTATATTTGGATTGTTTGGCTAGCCTTCCAATTCGAGTATCTTGATCGACTTGGTCTATGCATCTCACGAATACCTCCCGCATCGCCAAATCCTCACATTACTCTTCAGTGGTTATTCTGGTCCATAGCGTGAGTAAATCAAACTTGGATGACCATACCCGTCTTTACACCCAGAAATAGAATGTTCCTCGATGGCTGCATGTTAGCAACTGTGTGTCTCAGTCTTTGTAATTTCACCAGGGAGACTCGTGGATCCTCCCAGTTAGTTTGTCTGCTTGTTAGAGATGGCAAGTAGCATCCCTTGAACCGCTTCGTTATTCTGATTGGACTCGAAGCTATTCTGTTTTACATCGTGAGTTCTCAAACCAGCGAGTTCTAGGACATCCCTTTAACATTACGCAAGGCAACGTTGTTTAATAACTTGTTTTTTGTCGTTTGCTGGTGCGCCGTTCTTGATCCCGTTGTAACCCTCTTAACACGGGATCATGATATAGGACTGCTTTTAGCCAGGTGAGCAATTGCATTAGACACTCCTCACGAGAAGCTGGAGCTGAAGTTGCGCCCGCAAAGGATCCAAGAAACTTTCTGCAGATATCGTGAGAGAGCCAGCGACGTGCTTTGCGCCGTTTCTGAATCGTTAGCTCCCCACAGAATCACATACCCGCCCCTCACCGTGATCGGACAACGTCTCATCCTCAATCTGCGCCAGTTCCGATCGCACAAGAGTTCGACGAGCGACCTCAGCCGGGAAGTGAATAGGCAAATAGCAGCGATGAACGTTGAGCTGGACGAAGTCGAACCGAGGCAGGAGCTCGAATGGTCGAATGGTGGTTCTTCCGTCTGACCATGAAGATCGGAGGTATCTCGGGCGTCCACGATCAACCAAGTAACCTGCAACACGGGATGCTCGTAGGGATCGGTAGGTGAGGGACACGGGTGAGATGTTCAACAGCTGAAACTTGTTTTATGGCGGTTGCATCGTCGTACACTACCCATAGGCAATGGATGTCATCCACAGAAGCGGCGAGTTCTTGGCTACTGCATGTCGGTGGTTGGTTGCAAGGCGTCGCTGACAGATGGACCCAAAATGGATGTAACGGTTCCCTCAGCAAGATGCGAGGCACTTAGATGTGTGTATTGACTGAGGGAAACGGATCGTGCTGTTCATGTGTTGTGCTTGCAGGCACCGGATCAGCAAGACGACCGCCATGGGCCATATCGGAACCAACGATACGCACCCGCACCACACTCCGTACGATTAGAGTAAGCACGGTACCAGCAACGCGTGGCCGCATCTCCGACAGAACGCATGTTTGATGGCTACGGAACATCGAATTTTGCAGCAGTAGTGCAGGTGCTTGTCGCACATCCGGATTACCACACCATTACAAGATGTGTCCTGTTCCCGCTTCCGACGCTCTGCTATTCATTGTCGACACGAGGCGGCGTGGATAATCCTTTGTGTGGGAACAGAGCAACGACGAAATGGCGTAGCGAGCGCCGGAACAACGATGGATACGGGTCACCAGTCAGTAGTCGCCCTCCAGGACTGGATCAGCGGCGGTGATGACTATTTGAATGGAACCCGCTTCGTTGGGCTCAAATCAAACCTGAAACACGTCGAGGGGGGGTCACAGCCCCGCGTCGTTTGCTACACGGTCGCACAAGCCTGTGGCAACGAAAAAAAGATGACGAAAGACACAAAGTCACCCGCGATTACGCATATAACGTATCGCATCGGTGGAGGGAAGTGTCGCTGCGGAACGAAATGAGGTGGTGGCGCGAAGGTTTGCGAATGTGAAAGTTAATTTGACTCTCTTTGGTCACCGCATGGGGGCTCTAGTGGAGTTCCGATTTTTCGAACGCGCCACGGGGCCTAATGAAGTTGTACGAATCAAAACGAGCCGGGAATAGCTTTGATGACGAGTCAATGTATGTAAGTGGCAAACTCG
Source organism: Heimioporus aff. retisporus (assembly GCA_038094615.1). Lineage (NCBI taxonomy): Eukaryota > Fungi > Basidiomycota > Agaricomycetes > Boletales > Boletaceae > Heimioporus > Heimioporus aff. retisporus. Next base: position 6,841 of record JBBPUI010000247.1, read on the forward strand.
ATCAAAAGTACGCACTGACGGCGACGCTTGAACTCGGTGTCCTGTCCTGTCGCATGGCTTACTCCTGATGACGCAAGGCGTGACCAGTTTGGTACCGGCATTGCCTCGCGCCGGCTGCCTGGAAGCGCGTTGTGCTCGGTCTCTTGGGGAAGATGTACCAATGTCGTACCCATGTATCGTCGCAAACTCGGCGTGACACACAATCCTATATCTTGTAAAGGTGTCGAACTGAGCAAAGTCAACCTGGGTTTGACCCCCGTGCTTGCTCTGTGAGTGCAACAAACGTCTACTCCGTTTGTAGGCATTTGAAACCCCTTCGGCAAGTGGGAGTGCCCCACGCACTCCTCTACCAGAGTTTGTTCGATCTTTCAGCGACAGTGTGCGCTTTTTTGTGATCGCCTCTCTCTTCTTTGCCACCCGGGACTGCCAGCGTGTTCGCCACCCGCGTGGTCGAGCGCGACAACACTAATCCTCCTCTCTGGGCCGCTCTCCTGGATAACCTCCATGGGGCCATCCTGCCTTTCGTGGCCGAGCTGGGTATGTATCGCGCCCGTGTTTACCGTAGTCGACGAACGACGGCATCACGCAGGCTATCTCACACCTGCGAACGCAACCTAGGCCAACGTCTAGCCGCTCACGGATGCAATCGGTACTGCGTTGCAGCCGAGATCAACGCCTTCGAGGGACTACCTTTCGAGGTCGCATCCCTCTCTGTCGATGGTTCCCACTGTCGCTCCCCCAAGCACTATCGTCACCACGCTCCGCAACCTTCTGCGAGTACGTCCCTTATGCTTAAAGAATTCGTTCCTGGAATCCTTGACTCGTTGTGTCTTACCGTTGCCACGGGTGGGGCTCTTGGTGTAACGTTGTAATTGCCGCCGCTTGCACCTGGCGTCGCCTGCCGTTCTCTCCGTGCAGTCGGGTTCGGTGTGAAGTATGATGGTTGTACAGATTTCTGACGGGCTCTTTCGAATCAACGAGATGGCGTGAGTTGGTCGTGATAGTTATCGATGTGAGCACGCTCGGTCAGACCATTTCAGCCAGGGTGCCCGAACCACTCACTTAGATCCCGCTGTGCGTAAGTCCGGTGGTTGATGCTTGGCGCCGTGGCATGACCGGCGTGGGTTCAAAAGAGTAACATTAGTCAAGTTCGAGCACGTTGCCATATCGCCAAGTGAACAATTCCAAGAATAGCTTCGTGCAAACAAAAATCACTGCCCAATATGTGCAGAGGCGGTTCGGGCCGTTCCTTCTGCGCGTTATCCGAGTTCTTGACCAAGGTATCGAACAGACCCGACGAGGTCCGCCGTACCTACCAGAGCAGCGGTTCTAGCTCACCCAGGGTGAATTTGCCAAAATTTTTCATGCTAACTTGATTCTGTCGAAAGATGAGGCGTCATTGTCTTCGCCATCGATAGTAGCGAGGTATCCCGATTAACTCATCGAGCAACGAGCATGTCCCGTGTCGGCCACTCACCGTGCAAGTGCTACGTCCTTCGATAACGTTATTCATGTGGGGAAGGATCTAAATAAATGGATGATGGCATCGATGTGTCCGATATTTGTTAGCCGACCTCGCATTGCATCCTGCAAAGTGCTTCGGAACCGAACAAGTAATAGAGCATGAGAAACTTTCATTTGGATCAGATAAAATCCCCTGCAGATGCTTGAAAACATCTCCCAGCATCGCCGTATTTCAGGATCTGCGTCCGCTTCCTCGCGTCGACCGATTTGACCACAATGGGTTTCTTCGCAATCGTTTCTCTCGTTTTCACTGCTGCTACCGCTGTGTTCGCAGGTCCGGTCGTCGAACGTGACAGTACCACACCTGCTTCTCTTCCCGTCGTCCTGACCAATCTCCGCAACGCTGTGACATACCATGAGAATGCGTTAAGTGAGTGCATGTAGATCCACCGCTCTGAGCTTGACGACAACGTCCAGAGTGTCTTACACCAGAGGACGCAACTCGAGAAAACGTGGAGCCGATCACGAGCGCAGTCATCTCGGCCATGAAAACTGCTATTGACGGCGTGAATGCTCTCCAAGGACAGCCTCCTGAAGTTATCTACCTCTCTGTCGATGGTACCACAGTTTCAGACGGCAATAACATCGGGACTATTCTAGACGAGATTGAATCGGTATGTCTCGTTAGTGATGGTCGCATGTTTTTGCTCGGGAACTGAAGACAAAGAAACGCAGCTGATCCAAAATGTTCTCCGTTTGGTCCTTAACAGACTTAACAATACGCTCAGTTCGCTACTATTGACGATTGTGTAGGTCACTCACGGCGTCACTTCGAAGGGTGCTGACACGATTTTGGTAGGATTCTCCTCGATCAGCTGAACAGTGCCCTGGGAAGTTTGACCGGAGGCAGCAGTGCTTGAGGGTTTTCGGACCCATGTCGGTGCTCGTCGAGTCTCATCGTCATTGTTCGGGACGCGCTCCGTGTCCGGTCTTCCCCACGCTGCGGCTATCATCGCATCTCGGCCCATGAGATCTAGTAGTAGTGACATACCTGGTTTCGATGCAATCACGGTAGAACTGTTGTCGTTGTCGTTACACTCAGGTTCCTCGACCCCTGTCGCAGCTATCCTGGCTTTGCTGTTTGATGCTCCGGACAATGCTGGAGGTAGTCGTATTGGAGTTGAATCGAGCCCCCGAGCCGTGGGGAAAATGGCGCAGTATCATATACCGAGCGGGAACTTGATTAGACTCCGCATCCTGCACCGCAAGGAACTGTAAAAATGCTTTGACGATCTTTGCGGAACAAGGGATAAGCGCTAGACTGTGGTGGCGTAGGCGCCCGAGGGACGGACGCAAGGTTGGTAATGTGGTAGATCGGAAAAGAAACCGCCGGGCCGTCACTACGCTGCAAGACGTACTCAAGGTAACATTGGAATCAAAATTAACAACGCGTGCTTCCATTGCTCTACATGGTACATCTGCCCCGTTCTATATATTCAGGAGAAAAGCTATGCTCTAGCGTTCCGTGACAATATAAAGCAAGGCGGGTCAACTACTCGCGAGAAATCAAAGGCGCCACACAGGCTCGAACGAAATACTCGTGGAATCTCCCATCCTTGGTTAATTCTGGATGAAAGGTCGTAAGGAAATGGTTTCCCTGTTGGATTGCTACTATCCTCCTTGGATCATCTTCGTTGTCTAGGGGCACTACTGATTCTGACTTTGGGATTATGCCAAGAGGCAGACGAGCGATGACACGGATTGGGGGTTGGTCCGGAGATGGGCGTAATGCTTTGATTACCTGATGATCATTAAATATGGCTATCCCGTGAGAGCTAATGGAGACTTACCGGTGCACGGATGAATATACCAGTGAAGGTGTTCTGCGGATTCTGCAGTCCTTCGATAGCCAGGGGAGCCTCGAAAGAATCCACCTGAAGAAAGGAAGACATTGACGATTGAGCGCCCAGAGAACAGCCTAACAAACCTGTGGTCCCCAACCATTGCGTGCGACGGTGAGAGTCATTCCGCCCAATAGCTCCTGTCCACCGTGTTTGGGGTTCTCTACCGTCTCTGCCAGGAGAATCGCACCTGCGCAAGTACCCCAGATCGGCTTTGTCTTGGAAAATTCTCTAAGCGGTTGTAAGAGCCCAGCAAGTTTGGCCAAGAGGGCGATCGTGGTTGACTCTACGGAAATGTAAGGTTCATCGACTGTGACAGGGAATGATACTTACCGCCTCCTGGAATGATTAAGCCATCGCATTTTGCGAGCTCGTCCGGGGTGCGTACTAGCAGAGGGTTGATCCTGATAGGCGATGTTATTTTTTTGAGAGCATTCTCGTGCTCTGCAAAGGCACCCTGAAGGGCTGATTTGTCTGTCAGATATATCTCCTCGCAAAGCACACGAGGTTCACCTAAGATTCCGACCACGGCCTTTTCTGGCATTACTGTATTATCAGTCAGTATTCAAGACTATATGAGTCAGATGAGAATCGGAGCATCGAGGATCAAGCCGAAGGGCGGCGGGATGAACTTGTCGCCGACGTCGGGCCGGCGGAAAAGTCCGTGAGAATTTTCACTGATGACTAAGGCACAGTTGCCGCTTTTTGCGTCTTTCACCTTTACCACCACGTCCAACGGTGACTCTTCTTCATGTCTGAGCTCGACGCTGACCTGTACGGTGGTACGTTTTTGTTACTTTCAGTCTTCCTCCGCATACCTTACATTTTTCCGACAGATCTCTACGGAAATGACGAAGCAGACTTTGCGTCTGCCGTGGAAACGCACGAACTCAAAACGGAAGAAGCCAAAACGGAGGTATCTCCAGAAACGCCCGTTTTACCGGCTGCAAAACCATCCGAACTTAAGCTAGAGTCAAAACCAGCCGCAATCCCTCTACAAACAAGACCCGAGACCATCGAATCTCCAACGTCGGCCCAATTGGGCCCGGTACAAAATGCGCCACAACAAATTCCCACGTATCAACAACCGTCGGATTATTCGGTAGAGCATGCTGGCTCGTATGATCGCTCCCTTGCGCCCGAGCGTAGCGTACGACCCTCAGAAATGAAGGACGAAGGGTGAGCCGTAGACTTCTTTGTTGCTAATTATGGAAGCTAGTGTTATCGCGCGGTTGCTGCGCTCGTCAGTGTTGCTGGGTGGTCGTCAAGTAAAAGTGTAGTCGGTCCATCGTCGTCTCGCCTAGCTACTCGGAAGTCTGTCGACTAGGACTAGGCTAGCTCTAGCGTACAGTCTAGTCTAAACTAGGCTAAACACGACCCTCGGAGACAGTAGCGTCCTCTTCATTTTTCCTCTGTCATAACGTCTCCTGTCCTTTACAGATAACTAATAGCAACTTTGCTTTTTTCCATGTCCACATCGTCTCCGGCATCCGTCCGTGTCAACGTTATCCGTGTGTCAAACTCGGATTACTATCTATAGCAAGATGTTTATTGGCGGGCTCAACTGGGACACAACCGATGGTACTTACACCGTCATTAATCTTGCTGTAACCGTTCAGTAGTACTAAAATTAGCGTCTCCCCGTACCAGAGTCTCTCAGGAACTACTTTACACAGTTCGGTAAAGTAGATGCATGCACTATCATGCGCGATGCAGCTGGCCGGTCGCGGTGTTTCGCCTTCTTGACGTTTGAAGATCCGGCGAGCGTTAACGCCGTGATGGTACGGGAACACTTTCTGGACGGCAAGATAGTACGTACATTCGTGTATTCACCAATTTGATTACGTCTGCTCATATCCATGATCTCAAGATCGATCCCAAAAGAGCGATACCAAGACAGGAACATCAGAGAGCGACCAAGTTGTTCATTGGTGGTCTTGCGGGGAGCGTGACGTCTGAATCCATGCGGGAATTTTTCTCTCAGTTTGGCAAGGTGATTGATTCGACGGTAATGTTGGATCGCGAGACGGGGCGGAGTAAAGGCTTTGGCTTCGTGTCCTTTGAGGATACCAACGTCCAGCCATTCCTCGGTTTCGGTAACCTGTCGATTGATGGTAAACTGGTACGATTCGTCGAGCTGAGCACAGACATCACTATTGATATTGTAACACTAGATTGACGTCAAACTGGCCCAACCGCGATATCAACGCGACCACTTCCAGGAGGATGGTGCGCCGCAACAGTATAGCACCTCTCGCGCTGGTGGCGGTGGTACCGGGGTAGTGACCGCTGGCGCTGGGTTCAATGGACAAACGGGTGGTGGCGTCAACTTCCCAGCCGTCCAAGCTAATGCCGGCCCAATGGCCGGGGCGCCCGGAAACACCCCCTTTGACCCGCAGGCGCTGGCACAATTGTACACGCGGATGTTCCAAATGGCTGGTGGGGGCGGGATGATGGGCGGAATGGGCATGAACCCAATGATGGGTGGTGGCATGCCCGGCAGTATGGGCGGAGGTGGGTATGGTGGTGGTATGGGAAGCATGGGCCGGGGGATGAGCGGTAGTATGGGTGGTGGTAACATGGCCGGTGGTGGTATGGCCGGTGGCGGGGGAAGCGGTCCGGGGATGGGGGGAGGAATGGGGAGAGGAGGGCAGGGGATGATGCAGGGTGCTACGCCGCCTACTGGACCGAGTGGACTAGGGCCCAACGTTCCGCGCGGTCCTCGGGGTGCTCAGGGAGGCGCAGGTGGACCCGGCGGTCCGGGCGTGGGGCCGCAGCGTGCTGGCCAACGTGGTCAGCACAGCTACCACCCGTACGCACGTTCGTGATTGTCGTTTTGCTTGCGACATCGATCTCTCAAAACTCATCTGGCGGCTTTTATATGCCGTGCGATGAAGGCATGCATGATTTCGCATGGCTGCTTTTTTTTTCTTCCATTACACTAACCTTATAATGTTATGGTGTTGTTCGTTTTTCATGACATCTTGTAGTAGGGTACTACCATGGAACATTTATGTTCTATGTAAAGCGATGCAATCGACTGACACACCAGCTGGAAAAGCTGGATGTGGTGCAGGGCGATGTTGGCGACGCAAAAAATGCAGTACATGATGTAGCCTGAGGATCGCCATGTGACGACGCTCGTTCGACGCATCCACCCATGACAGGCAAGTCTAGCGCTCGTCATACAAGCGGTTTAGCTAGCCGTTTACTTTTCCCACACCTTTTCGACGAACTTCACGTATCCACGTCCGTACGGCCTCGACGAGCATACTTGAAAATGCCCCCGCACGTCGACGTCGTGGTCGTATTTCGGGCGGCGTCAAAGCGCACGCCGCTATCCAAGGAACAAATACGAAAGAATGCGGCGAGAACAGAACGCCAATATACAACCCTCGTCGAAACACTTACGCGGGCCGGTCTCAAGGCAGTTGGGCGCCGAGGGGAGAACCAAGACCAGCTGCTCATTCTCGTCGCCTGCCCGCCTGATTTGCTTGTGCGCCTCGTCCATCGCGAACGGTTCGTCTCGTGTCTTCTGTTTGCAATGCTGGCTAACATTAGGTCGCGTCATCTCTCACGCCAGATATTCCGACTTTTTATACGGTCTTCCAATGTCAAAGCTGCCCTCCGTAGAATCAGACCTTGACTCGGCACCGCTTTCGTCTGCGGATCGCGTGCGCCTCGTACACTCTTATCTGACGTCAACACCACATGACGGTGGTCTGGGAATCATACCAGGATGTGCCGAATGGGACCTCGTTCAGTCCGTCATGGCGCTTCACAACCATGAATACAACGACGAGTGGATTCGATTATGGACAAGACATCGGATAGCCACGGACGAACTCGAAAAGGTTCGAGATCAGGTGTGTCGCGGCATATCTCCTTTTTCGCTCGGAAGCTGACCACGGAGCACAGTTTGGCGAGTCCGTCGCTCTCTATTTCTTCTTTCTGATCGCATATACACGCGCCCTGATCTTTCCCTCGGTGCTCGGAGTTATTTTTTACTTTTTTGGCACCCCCTATTCAGTCATCTATTCGACACTGCTATTCATATGGTCTGTCGTGTTCGTCGAATGGTGGCGCCTTCAGGAACGTATCCTGTCCGTTCGATGGTGCACCCGCGGGTCCTTTCGTGTCGAAAAGCGCAGGGCAGATTTCATCCCTGGTCTCGCCTGGTGGAAAAAAGAAGCAAGAAAGATGGCCAGCATACCGGTCATATTGTTATTTGCTAGCGTTCTCGCTGTTGTTTTGACGGGAATATTTATGCTCGAGGCATTTGTCACTGAGCTTTACAAGGGTCCTGGCAACCGCATCGTCGTGCGTCATCCCACGTGGCTCATGTTTTGAATGCTAACTGTCCTTAAAGGCCTTTAGTCCAACACTCGTCTTCTCTGCACTAGTTCCCCAGCTACTTGGGGTATACAAAGCCAGCGCGAAGCGGTATACAGATTGGGAAAATCACGCACACCAGTCCAGCCACACAAGTTCCTTCACCATCAAGTTGTTTACTTTATCGGCCATCAATGCATATCTCGGTCTTGCGCTCTCTGCGTTTGTCTATGTCCCATTTGGGGACAAGGTCATGTCCCTCATTCAGTATTACCTTTTCTCCGGCCCGCCAGGGAGAATGACTGCGATATTTCAAAATTTCAACCTCAATATAACCGATACGCTCAATTTTACGTTGGGATCCTGGGGGTCGATGGCGCGGGCGAACGCGGCAAAAATGACTACCCAAAGTTTATTTGAGGCGGACGTGACCCGCGCACGACTCAGGCTCAACCCTACGCGCTTGCAAGAACAAATGTTTGCCTTTTTGGTAACCAATCAAGTCATGGATAACCTCCAAGAAATCGGTTTGCCGTATATAATGCGAGCCATTCGCTCGTTCCGCACCGGAAAAGGGTTTAGAAATGGCAGCAGCAAAGTGGTCGGAAAGAAGAAACGCGTCGCATTCGACGACGAACCCGCCGGACATGTTCACGACGACGTCCGCACGCGCGAAGAACGTGAGTTCCTGGAGACGGTCCGAAGCGAGGTTGCCCTCCCCGAATACGATACGTTCGACGACTATAGCGAAATGGTGACCCAGTTCGGGTACGTCGTGCTGTGGTCGACGATATGGCCGCTCGCACCGCTCATGTCTCTGCTCAACAATCACATCGAGGCGCGCTCGGACGCGTTCAAGATCGCGGTGCACGTCCGACGACCCATTCCAGTGCGGACAGACACGATCGGGCCATGGCTCGAGTCACTCTCATTTTTGGCGTGGCTCTCGTCGCTGACGAACTCGGCGTTGGTGTACATGTTTCGGACGCCGGGCGCCGAGCATGGACATGTCCATATACATGAGGGGCTACCCGAGGACCGCATGTATGCGGCGACCAAGGACCTGCTCCTGTCGGCCTTTTTGATCGCGCTGCTCGCATCGCACTTCTACTTTGTTCTGCGCGCCGTCGTTCGGCGGACGCTCGAGCTGGCGATTTGGCGCGGGAGCCCGGAGATGAAGGAGTCGGATCGAGTGGAGCGGGAGATCAAGGAAAAGTATTTAGCGCATTCGCCGACGGCTGGCCACCATGAACAAGCGGCGGTGGGTGGCCAAGACAAGGAAGATTGGGGGTCCTTTTGGGCGACGGACGAGGGGCTAGAGGAGATTCGCAAGTCAGACAAAGATGCTTAAGGCTGCTCTGGTGGTCTGACGAGCACGCAACACGAAATCAGTCAGCGTTTTCTTGTAATTGTCGAGGCATTTCATTCCATGTCCACCCACGGGTGGTGATATTCCTTTTTTGATTGCACATAAGCAACATCGACATCTCTTGTATCTTACATACGAGCCCTAGAATACAGCAATGCTTTCTGTATGAGTCATTGAGACCGATCCGTCACCTTTTGGCGCAGTCCACCGTCGCGCACCTCTCCCAGGGCAACACCTCGCCACGGTCAGTGACCCCTTGTACATAAAACCTTGCGCCAGTCTTCCTGTCCACCCCACCGGGCAAACACGCTGGGTCGACGTGAAACCTATTCGCACGCCCGTCGAAGCCGGTCGTACCGACAAACACGGTACTCGCAGGATCCATGACCGCACCGCCGAGCGAGCCCACATAGACGTTGAAATACGCAAAGGTAGGGAAGCGATAAGCAGGAGTGTCCCAGAGGACCCACGCAGGCTTGACTGACTCAGCGTCGTCAACGTGGACGTCGGCGTGCGGCAAGGTGGACAGGGTATCCCACTTCAGCATCCCTTGGAGCGTGTCCGCTTCCGCATCGTTTGGCGAGGGTGGCGTAGGCGTGAACGTGGCGTCGGTGATAGAGGGCGTTCCGATGCTAGCGGTACTCGGGGGTGGCACGGGGTAAACAGCGAGTTGGCCCAGCGAGAAAGAAAAGGTGACCTTGATGGAGGGATCCGTGTGTGAGATGTCGACGAGGAGGCCGATTGCGACCGAGGTGGTGTTCGCGGCACCCGCAAAATGGGTCGTTTGCTGGGTCCAGCCGTGTGGGAGGTCAGTGACGGAAGTGGGGCCATTTAAGGCGGCATTGTCACTCTCTGGGTTCGACAGCGACTGGACATGAATGTGGGTATCGAGAGCGACCTTGTCGCCCGCGGTGATTTTATACTCGACACGCGCTTCAAATAACTCGGGTGTAGACACGACGAGGGATTGCACAGGAAGCCAGAGGGTTTTGGTCGCTTTGGACTCGCTGCTGGTATACGTGAGGGTGAATTTGAGCGTATTGCCGCTGTTATAACCGTCTGTCATGTCCAGGGCGGTCGACACGGTGGGAAGTGCTTCTCGTTCTGCTTTTTTCCAAGCAAGGTCAGGCCATGGCCAGGCGAGATTACCGATCGAACTTTGCTTGGCAATGTCCGTCCAACCATCCGTCGTATCCAGGACCTTTTTGCCCTCGACAAACCAAGAGTACCCGACTCCGGGAGAAAAATTGGTATAGAACACAAATTCGGAGGGATTGGGTGGCGGAAGACCTTGGAAAAACGAAGCTATGGGCTTAAACGGGCCCTCTGGGGAATCCGGGACGGGAATAACCTCGCCGGGTTTCAAAGGACCGAGCCAAAACCTCCGCTCAGTATCCCACCAGTAACTCCAATTATGTTCCGCTTCCTCTGTAGCCGACTCCCAAGTCCATCCTGGGGCGAAAAGAGCAGTGCTTAAACCCCAGATGGCGATATGAGTGAGAGATCTGTAGCAGCACCAACCAGAGTCGCCGTACTGACCACGACCGGGCCAGACATCGACACCAGAGTAGATGTTTTGAAGCGTCTTTGTTTCGCCTGTCAAGGGCTCGAGACCAGAGAGCGAATCGTCGTAATTGAAGAAGTATTGAACCATCAACTCCAGGGTTTCGGGTACCCACTGCCGTACATCGCTTTCAGACACTCTGAATCGAGCGACACACGGGTTCTTACCCAGTAGTTGGTGAAAAATGTGTCAGACGCAAGGAAGAATGGCAAGTTGTAGCCATTCAATCTGTTTTGGTACTTGACCCTACCGTCGTATATCACACTATCATACCTGGTTTGCCATGTCAACCCTCAAAGACAAACTCGATCCGGACCAACAACTTACCACACGACTTGGGCATGGGAGCCGACCTTGGCTCGGAGCTCTGCTCTGAGTAACAACATCCATGCAGCGAGCGCGCGAGCTTGTTCAGTCCCGTGTTGCAATGGAAACTCAAAGTTGAGCAGATAGCCGTCAAAACCGCGCTGGTATGCTAACTCAGCAAGGATGGCTGCATAGCGTTTAGAGATGGGTATCTTGTCGTCCTTGACCATGTAATCAGATTGGCCAACGATGAGTTGGAGGCAGTCTGACATGGAATCGAGACCCTCGAAGATGCTATAGGCGGGTTCAACAAGGATGGTGGGGCGTTTTGATTGGGCTCACAATGTGCCTAACATCCTTGTCCCCTGCTTGTGCGCGGCGTTCACCCACGCAGACGGCGGGACAGCAACTCGGTTGTGCGAGAAGCTACAACCCGTTCATTAAGCGCCCATGGCACAGGAAGCGACGCACTAAACAAAGGTGTCGCATAGGTGCCAAAAATTAAAGGTATAGCATAGCGCCGAAGGAGACTCGGTATATCCACCCTATCGACGAGGACGTTGAGCTCATTTGTCCCGTAGGCACGTGGATTGGATATCGCAGTCCATTGATCCACTAACTTTATAATCGTGACAAACCTATTGACCAGTTAGAAGAGATTGCACGATCTGGTGGGTGAATCGCGGTCCTACCAGTAACTTCTGCGCAGCATCGGAACCGTCGATGTGGGGACGGTGCTGGTAAGGTATCACGCCCGATAGCTTCTCGTGAGGACTGGTAAACCATGCATCAAGTTCTGCAAGAGACTTGAAATAAGGCGCCTCGTCCCTGACGAGGTCTGAGTGACCCTTGCCACGCAGCGGCATATCCAAGTGGTCGTGAGTCAGGGCAGCGTGGGAAATAAGTAACAACCCAAGTTGAGGCTTAAAAGTTGGTCGCCTTCCCTTTGAAACGTTTTTCGCCGGTTCCACTTGGACGGAAATGTCTGACCAGCAAGACATACAAAACGACAACGGAACTCCTACAGAGATCGTTTCTCAGGATGTCTACAGCGCTGGCTCCAATGGTGACAAGACTCAACCGGCCGAGGAAATTTTGAATGCCCTCAACGCGCTCAATCCAAAGTCCATCGTCAGCTCCAACGCCATGCAAAACGGCCATGGTCATGACCTTGTTCAGCAAGAGACATCTTCGGATGCTCAGCAAGAACCACCGTCTGAGTGGCATGCGTTGCGCGAGAAACTGCGTGAACATCCGCAAGACCCGGATGCCTGGAACAAGCTTGTCGACATCACCGAGAATGCGGGTGATCTTGAACAGATTAAGCAGACCTACGAAGCGTTGCTTGAGACGTATCCGAACACGGTATGAAGCCTTTTCCACCATCTTCAACCGGCATGGTTTGACGAGTCGTCTGAATCAAGTCCTCGGCACAAATTGCCTATCTCAATCACTTTCTGAGCCCTGGTTTATTCCAGTACGCTGAAGAGTTGTTCAAGAGATTCCTGAGAACTTCACCGCTAGTTGATCTCTGGAAGTTCTATCTCACCTATGTCAGGTTAGTTGCGAGTGCGATTAAAGTCCGACGCAAACAATACATTGAAAACTCTCTTCAGACGAGTGAACACATCGCCTGCCAGTCGCGAAGCAGTCAGCAGGGCATACGAATTTGCCCTAAATCGCATTGGTCAGGACAAGGACAGCGGTGAAATATGGAGCGACTATATCCAGTTTCTCAAAGCAGGCGAGGTATGTCGATTATCTCTCCAACCACACTGAATCTTATCCGGACACTAGACAACGACAACCTGGGAAGAACAGCAAAAGATGGATGCGCTGCGTAAGGTGTATCACCGAGCTGTGCAGATTCCACTCGAGAATGTTGAAAAACTGTGGTCTGAACTGGAGACGTTCGAAAACTCGCTGAACAAGATTACGGTTAGCCCGATTATCAGATCTTTACTCCCTACTCACTCTTTGGCAGGCTAAAAAGTTTATGACTGATCTATCGCCATCGTATATGCAAGCCCGCACTGTACTGCGCCAATTACAGAGGCACCTTGGCCCGCTGTTTCCACCGCCTCCAGCATCCTCGACGGCACGGCCGCCGATTTACCTACCGCCAGCTCCGACCTTCAACGCGGCTGAAAGGGCTCTTGTAGGCTCTTGGAAGACCTATTTGAAATGGGAGGAAAGCAATCCGCTCGAGTTCGAGGAGAAAGACAAGGCAACGTTAATATCACGCATACAAGGAGTATATCGTAAAGCGATCATCCGTATGCGATACTACAGTGAGATATGGTGATGTCTTGTCTTGCCCTTCACCTTTACGTCGCTAATACTGGCCATCGCAGGTATATGGCATTTGTGTGGACCGCGAGCATTGGTAAGCAGGAGGAGGCCCTAAACATCCTCAAAGCTGGTATGGAAGCCAACCCGACGAGTTTTCTGCTGCATTTTGCATATTCCGAAGCGCAAGAAGGCCGCAAGGACTACGGCGAAGTGAATTCGACCTTTGACAAGCTACTCGACACCCTGCGTGCGGAACTAGAAGAGCTTGAGAGTCGAGTGAATTCAGCGAATTCATCGTTCTCGTCTGATGCGTCTGGTCGCACTGCGCCTGTGGGAGCTCCGAACACGTCGAGCACTCCAACGACGGGGCTCGCAGAGGCGGGAACAATGTCAAATAATTCGTCTTTCGCCACACAGATATCCGATGAGAAATTGCCCAAGTCAAAAGAGCTACAAGAGCGTCGGACAGAGTATGGATTGGCGTGGATCATGTATATTCGATATGCTCGTCGTGCGCATGACCTCAAGACATTCCGAGCTGTGTTCGCCAAAGCCCGAAAGGACCGTTGGACACCGTGGGAAGTTTTTGAAGCAGCAGGTATGTGAACGTGAGGAGTGACGAGCTGCAATGTTGATGAGCAACCCGACAGCGCTGATGGAATACCATTGCAACAAGGATGGTGGTATGGGAGTTGCGTCTCGCATCTTCGAGAAAGGTCTGGAGAGTTTCGGTGACGAGATTGAGTTTGTGTTGAGGTATCTCGGCTTCCTGATATCCGTCAATGACGATAACAGTACGTGGTTCTCCATTCTTGGTTCGTGAGTTTTCTGATTATGGTTACGTTACAGACGCCCGAGCATTGTTTGAGCGAGTGATCCCGACATTTTCCGCTGAGCGCGCTCGGCCACTTTGGGAAAGGTGGGCACGTTATGAATATCAATTTGGCGATCTCGAGGCTGCGCAGAAGCTTGAGAAGCGTATCTCTGAAGTGTATCCGACGGGTGTGTCCCTCCCCGTGCCCTCGAGTAACGTAATCAAACTGAATGAGCGCTCATAGATCCTCCGATTAAACGCTTTGCACAGCGGCATACATATCTTGGCACGGATGCGATCGCAGCGAGGGATCTTGGGTTCGCCATGGCAGGTCGCCAGCCCACCGGACCTTCACCTTCCACATCGTCAATTGAGAAACGCACAGATTCCTTGTTGTCCATTACGTCTGCTGCACATATACCGCCGATCCAGCAACCGCAAAAGAGGCAACCTTCGCCTGAGCTGAAGCGTCGGGAAGAGTCTGTCAAGCCCGAATTTGCTCCGCCCGCAAAACGAGCGAGGCCTATGTCACCTTCTCGCGAAAGAGAGCGTGACAGGTTCGCCGACGGTCCAAGGAGACGTTTCGGCAGCCCTGCCCCGTGGGAGAAGGATCGAGATCGAGAACCTCATCCAATGAAGAGAGACAGGGAACCGGATGACAAAACAACTACGTTACCTGCTGTGCTGTCTTGGTTTGTCGGACAATTGCCAAATCCAGCCTCCTTTGATGGTCAGTTTTTGTCTCAACTGTCTTCGATCGGCTATCTCAAGGTTGACTCATGATAATGTGTTACCACTTTCGCAGGGCCCATATTCAGAACGGATGATCTCATGATGTTGTTCCGGAATGCTGTCATCCCGAGTGTGACACGGCGACCAAGTCCGCCGCTGCCTCCCCCACCACCACGTACGTCGCCGTGACTTTCAGACACTCCTGTGAACTGACCGACTCGGTTTCATAGGTGGGCGTCCACCCCCAGATTACGGACCATACCAAGGACCCGGAGGGGGCCGAGGCCGTCGGTACTAGCGCGCTTAATGGTTGCCCCCTTTTTCTTTTTTTTTCTCCCTTTACACATTTCTTGTCTCATGACTTATTCATTACTCTTTTTTTCGTGTCATTGAGTTTAGCCACTTGACTTAGCTGATGAGTGTCATTCGAGTCCTTATCAATTGGTTTGAACATGGCGCTAGGCACGATGCGGGGGTTGTGTTAGGTGCATCATCGTTGCCTCTAACTCCCGACTCCCTTACTGGTAGCATATGTGCCTTGGTGTACATAACAAGCGTCCGGTTGAAACACGATAGCCCTGGACACAGGATTTGCGCGACCCGTCGACTCAATTTGACAAGTCGAGTTAGAGGTGTATACTGTACCTGGCCATGCGTTCAGCATCCACTGGCAGAAACGATTTGCCTAGCTTATACGTGACTACAGGTGACTCAAGCTTAACGGGGATGAAGACATGTAAAAAGGGTTTCTATAAGATGACATGGAATTTCAACTATGGATCGTTATCAAACTGTCGAAAAGTATAAAATAAAGCGGGAAAGGGAAACAAAAGGGAAGAATATATACAGCATAATACAGGAAGTGAGAAGTGGGTGACGTGATACAAGGGTGAGGTTTTTAGAACAATAGTGGGGTACTGCGGACCGTCTTGGTGACTCACTGGAACATACCACGGCGAGGCAGCGGATTAAAAGAGACGCAGGTTGGTCGTTAGCAGAGGTCCTTCAATTTCAACGGTAATACTACCTCACCTCTCATCAGATCGCTAGTTGATCACCACGTTCAGTCATGTACGACGATGTTGGTTGGAGGCTGGACGGAAACTGCTTGCATCTGGACCATGTGGAATTTGGGACGCTGACTGCAATCTACCATGCTGTTCGTTCTGCTCGATCGCGTACGGCGTAAACATGCCTGTCAACAGTGACACGACGCCACAACCAAAAGAGTGGCGATCGAGCTCTGCTTGCGAGTCGAAAGGGTGTCCGCAACGAGGGCAACGGAAGCCGAGATTCTGGTAGGAGGGCGAAGGTTGGGGTAGTGAGGGGATAGAACCGCCCGGGTAGTACCCGAGCTCTCTGGACGCCTGGGGAGAAATGGGTGGGTGACAAGACTGATGCTGCCTGTGAGAGGCATCGGCTGGGGTGGATTGCATGGGGGCTTCGGTTTTGTGATATCCGGATGCAGGGCGATGGGGGACCTCAGGACGTCTAGCTGCCTGTCTATTGAAGTGCGATGACATGGTCCAAGAATATCGTTGCTCAGTCCAGGAAAACGGGGGTGGACATCTTATATGTTCGGAGAAGTGGTGTGTAGCGTAATGTGACATAGATTGTGGGTGTGCGAATAAGATGGCCCAGTCATGATTCTGGTGCCTATGAAGTTTGTCAATCGAATGCTGCGGGAACAATGAAGTGTCATCTTGTGGTGGAAAAGTAGTTTTCTGCTGTGTTCGATGATCAACAAAGGAGGATCATGCAGAAATGATTGTTGTGGTGACGTAACACAACCACAGTATATGGCAGTGTGGGCGACCACCGGACACCCGATCTGCTTGTGGATACGAGCGTTCTCCAAATACGATATCACGAGCCAGTGCCTGATACGAGTCTAGCAGAGAGTGGTGCAGAACTAGTTTCTTGCCTTTGCTCTTACTACCCAAGACCCAATCCATGATGTTTTCTCATGCTGTCAGATGAGCATAAGCAAAGCAGTTGTGTTGAACTTCATATCTCCATGGAAACAACTACTCATGTGATAACATACAGTACTTACCCAACCAGTTACAATATCAAATTCTGCCCTTTGATTGACAGTGCCATGAATGAGTCCCAGTTGGTTGAGGAGAAGAAAAGAACCCAGTTGCTGTGAAAAACAGTGAGTCACTGTGCCAGTCACTGACAGCACCCTTTTAGTCCAATTGTTGGTCCCAGTGGCATAAAAATTCACTGCAAATGTGAGTTCATCATTTCAATCATCACAACAAGTGGTCAGTGTCATCAACTTGGGTCCCAAGTTTGATGTAACACCCATCTCAGATACCACTTTAATAGCTAGCATGTGTTCAATGTAGTGTCCCCTTCAGTTAAGGGGTGATGAGGAAGGGTTGAATGAGATATATATGCTGTGAATATTCACTTAATTTAAACAATGCTGGAAGTAAGGCAAAAGATAATATGATAAAATTATCATGGAGGCAATTTTACTTCTCAAGTACAATGAGCAGTGGAGCTGCTTGACTTGATCAGACTTGTCCAAGTGTGACCATCATTGGTCGGGTGTACACCACCTATTCTAGGTTCTTGGGCCCACAAGGTGGAAGGGATTTGGTATTTGGAAAAAGAGCATGATGAGTAGTAACAGGGTCACTGGGCTATTCTATGTAGCAAATGGAACTCACATTCAAAGCATTGAGGAAAAGTCATTGCTCAAAAAATTGCTAGCTAGCCAGAGATCTAGCCCATACCACAATCAGCAGGCTTCAAGTAGTGAGTGGTTGGATCCATGGGTGATGATATTGCAAATGTGATTCCACAGCTATTGAATAAGTCTTTCAGCCTTGGGATCCCAGTTAAGACCATCACCTGATAAGAGTGGCAAAACTGAAAGAAACACATCAACATGAATGGCTCTATTAAGGGAACATATGACTGTATTGTGTTTGCTGTTTGCTTCATCAATACCTGCTAGGTATTGTGGAGAATGAGTGGTTCATGCCAACAATGTCAGTAGTGCCTGGTGGTGATTGGGCTAGATAATCTCCCACTTATTGGGATTGATGCAATGGTCATGAGATATGGACTGTGGTGTTCATGCTGTGTCCAGGGGGTAGATTGGGCTGACAACCATGACAAAGGAATAAGTTGCCTTCTTGAAAGACTGGATATATTGCAGCTGGGTTGTACTGCAAGTACATACTTGTTTTGGATGTGAATCCTCCATACAGATGAGTTTTCTGGCTGTCACAGGAGTGTTAGCCACTGCTATAGCTTGATTTGACTTCTTACCAGATGTGACTGGGCTTCTTCAACAGCACAGCAAACAATTACAATGGAGCATTGTCAGTTGGCCCAAATTTGAACATGTACTACTTCAACTTGACTGTGACAATCCCATAGTCATGGTGAAACACTCTCTGCTTGGGGGGCAAATTGTGACAGAACTCATGAATCCATTTGTGTCTGGGATAGCCTGAGCAGAGTTGGCATGTTGTAGCTGACATCAAAATGTCAGACTCATAGTGGACATAATATACTGGGTGTGGACCAAACAAGCACAAGTATGATTGCTTCATTTATTTTTTTCTTTGACTTGTAGATGCAATCATGTCACTTCTTCCATACCTCACACTGCAGGAACTCTGAGTGGAATTTGTATTGGCCACATGGCATTAGATTCATAAAAGCATGGTTGGCTTGAACATGGGGAGGCATCACTCAACACTGAAGTTACTCTTGATTTGACCCACTTCATCTGGGCATGTTCAAAACAATGGGAAGAAGCTATTATTGATGCTAAGGAGATGCTTAGTACTCCACCTGTATTTGCTACATAGGATTTTTGGTGAGTCCTTGCCAGTTGTGTGTAGCAAGGGGGATCAGGCTCTCAGATGGTGAAAGCTTTTTGGCATGGAAGGGGCAGTTGGGAAGCTTCAACAGTTGCCTCCCAATGAGCATCTCTGTTTACAAGGAGCTTCCAAGCATACATGTCCCATTGGCTGACCTGGGGACAGAAATAGGTTGTCACTTCTTGATTGCTTGTTTTGATTGACATAACTTTGGCCATTAGGCTTTATGAACTGCTGAATAGCCTTGTTGTCATTCTCAAGACAGTGGATGAATATTCCATGTCTTGCTTTCAAACACAGTTGTGTATCTGGTTTCTGAAGTGCCACAGTTTGGAATGTACTTTCCATGCCTGAGCCATAGTGCTTGTGGATTGTGGAAATTAGGCTCAAGATCTCTCCCAGCTGGGGCTCCTGTATGTTATGCTTGGTCCAGGTAGGAATGAGCATAGGCTCAAAGAACTAGAACAGAGGGTCAAGGGTTCTGCCTGCTAGGATGTATAGCAGGTGGCTTTGAGAGTAAGTCTGCCTACCGAAGAGGTAGCAGTGAGTTTCAGTGAGGGGAGCAAGGGAGACAAGGTAAGATTGAGCAGGACTAAGCCAGAGTACAAGGGATGAAGTATCTAGGCTTATATACTGTACAATGGAAGGTCATAGAAGGTTGTGGAACAACTATGACTAAGTGAAGAAAGTTCAAAAAGAAAGAGAGAAGTAAAGATAATGGAGATAAGGGTGTGCGATGAACATGTTGCATGTTCTAGAGCACTTTATCAAAATAGAAGCATTGGGTTAAGCTGATGGTGACAAACGTGAATGACAAAGAGAAAAGAATAGGGGCGAATCATAACATTACCCCTGGAGTACATTTGAAACTGCAGTGAGAAACAAAAAGGTAAGAGGAAGAAATGAACTAGAGGTCCATGCAGTGATCACCGCCAGGGGAGCCTGTCATGTTGGCGTAAGTGGAGGCATTGTAGTCAGGGTACCCCCATTCTTCATCGACATTGAGAGACCCTTTGGCAGGTATGCCAGAAAGACAATGAAGTTCAGCATTAGAACGAGGGAGACATTGGCGATGACAACGACCGAAGGGAGGGGAAATGGGGAGAGGTGTATGAGGGACTGGAGGGGAGGAGAGATGTTGCATGAGAGGATGAGTGGAAGTGGAGGATGAGGAAGCATGAGACCTATGAGAGCGATGAGAGGACTGGGATGAGGAGGAAGACGAGGAGGGAATGAGGGGAGCAGGGGATCGATGACAGAGGAGAGGGCATTGGTACGCGGAGTGGCCTGGGGCATGTTGGTTACAGTGAGGGCAATGATAGTAGACACAGTTAGCCCTGATGTGAGAGAGGTGATGATAATGAAAACAGGCGTGGTTGTAGAGGGGATGATTCTCCAGTAGAGGGTGATTCCTTTCGCCTTCCCATGCTACTTCTGTTTGTTCAATGGAAGCTAGCTCCTCGAGGGTCAAGGGGGCACTAGAGGCCTCAGGGGATCTTTCATTAGCGTTAGATCTCGTGTTAAGGTGTTCCACGTAGTGTTGAATGTCTGAGGTTAGCTCATCCATCTCCAACTGATGCATGGCAGATATGATGAGCTCTCAAAGGGTATGGTGGGTTTCAGTGATGCAGAAGGCATGGTGTATGCAGGCTGTGTCATTGGCAATGAGGTTGGCATGGGAGCAGAGGTGTGAAAGTTTGAAATACATGTGAAAGAGGGAGTGAAGGGGGGAGGAAGGTTCTAAGTGGTTGCAAAGAGAGATACGAAGATTAGAATTATCAAGAAATGAGAGCATATGTCCCTGTTGAATGGAAGAGAAAGGGTTGCAGCATATATGAGAAGCAAAGCGAGGAGGATTGATGATGGGCTCAGTAGTAATGGGAGAGGGAGGCCACGGGCCATCCCAGGCATGGTCCAAAGTTTTGAGGTGAGGGAGTTCAAGAGGCAGGTTCCAGCCTGCATCGGCTTTGATGGAGGAGGAGCGACTAGGGGAGAGATTGGACATTGTGGTGAGGTGGTGATGGGCAAGAGGATAAAGGGAAGATGGAGGGGTGGAGGCTTTTATAATCTGAGAGGATTTCCTTGGTGTGTTTGAACTCTGATCCAGGAAGCCAAGAGTCTTCTTTGGCTGAGCACCCTTTCCATTGGACCAAGAAGTGGTGGTTGGTTGGGGTTCCCTTGTGTCGGATCACCTTTT
>JBBPUI010000248.1:0-27614 GCA_038094615.1 Heimioporus aff. retisporus
TTCAATTCTGATAACGGCCCGGCGCCAAGTCGAGCTCGATCGAGTGCGATCACGCTTAAAATGCTCTGCCGAGATGAAGCATTCGATAACGCAAATGCGTGTGGGCCGGGCGCAGCGCTGAGGTAACACATAATAGAGCAGATAAGGCGTGTTTTACTCCATTTTAATTCACCCTTTCCGGGTTCTGGAACTTTGAACGCAAAATACAGAGCTCGAACTACTAGTTTATAATCCAGGGCCGGGTCAGGAAGGGAATGATTGAGACGAAGAGTGGGGATGATGCAATGTACGACATTATGATGTACTCGTTCAACGTTGGTGCTTCTCGGCCAACTCGGCAGCAAGCACCGCATCGGGGTCGCGCCCTGCGACCTCAGGGAGGAGAAGGGTAAAGACTGTATGTAATTATGAGCAAGGGCCGGAATGCAGAATCGGAGCAGTTACTCACCGGCACCGAGCAAGCAGCAGCCGAAAAATACTAATGAAGGTACGTGAACACGCTTCGGGCGTATGTGAACGGAAAAGCTTACTCCAAAGAACACCACTCGTTCCGACAGATGGATTAGCGGTGAGCGTGTTGAATACGAGCGCAGAGATGATGGCGCCGGCTTTCCCACATGCTGCGGATATACCATGAGCAAATGCACGGTACTTCGTGGGGAAGACCTCGGCAGGGTAACACTATAGCACCATTCGCTTCAGTGGCAACCAGGGAGACCACTATTAATACTTACATATGTCGTACTGGGCAGCACGGAAGGAGGCTGTGAGTGGATACCGAGAACGGGAGTACATCAAGTCGACTCACGAGTTAGCCCCAAAGTTGAAGAAGAACTGAGCAGAAGGTCAGCGACATTACAGCATTGGGGCTATGATCGGAACATATGCGCACCTGGAGGAGCGTGAAGCAAACGATGAACCCTGCGTTACCCAACGAATTAAGTTTTCCTGCCAGGATAGCCACTAACGCAATTCACATGGGTTCGTAATACCAGTTGAACGACGGGAAACTCACAGAACAATGCAGCCATGAGGAATCCCTGGAGTTGTATGACTTTACGGCCAAGCTTCTCGATAGTCAATACCGTGACATAGTATCCTGATCACCAAAAAGGCCCCATATCAAAAACCGAGCTACCAAACGGAGCTTGGGCACTTGCCAGGTACGAATCCAAGCACGGTTATAATGATATTTCCGGTGGAGATCTTGAAGAGTTTCTCCCATGCCGTGCCTGTTTTACCACCGTATCCGATCTCCTGAAGCACGTTATTTTGGTTGAGGTTGATGCCGTAGAAGCTAATGATTAATGGGTTTATGATGGCTCAGCTCCACGGAAGGAAGAAGACTCACGCGATGTCTAGCAGGAACCAACAAGCACATGTACCAATGAGGATTTTGGCGTGACGCCATTCGGAAAAGTACACCAGGAACTCTGACGATGTCTGAGGCGTTAATCGGTTTAGAGAAAAAAGAGTAGTCACCGTTGAAATGAGCCTTTTTCCGAAGTTGAATCTCCTGCACGTCCTCCTCCGACCCGCTCGGCCTCGCATCCTTCTCTTTCATGTAGTCGTTCTCTGCAGGCGTACGCTGCGATTCTTCGTAACGTTTTGACTCGGGGAGCGTCAAACGTTGGTATAATGTGCCAAATGCAGGCACAAGCGAGAGGCCAACGCAGATTCGCCAAACTGGAGGGAGAACATGAGCGCAATCGGAATTAGATCTGATTCTTACCTACCTCCATCTACCTTGGATGTCTCGCCCAAGTCATTCATAACATGCTTGTAGCACGCCAGAACGATGATCACGACCAAGCTCCCGACCAAGCTCCCCCATCCCTGATTGGCGAAGATGTATGCTAGCATTGTACCACGTTTACGGATCGAAGCACGGTCACTGGTGACCGAAGCAGACATAGGATAGTCACCTCCCACACCCACGCCAAGCAGGATACGGAACATGGATAAGTAAATCAGGGAACCACTTGGGGAAAGGTCGTCTTTAGAAGATGCTTAGTTGCACGTGAACATGGGGGGGATAAAAGGAGGACTTACTGGTTGGACAGGAGATACAAAGGATGGTTGCTAAAATGATTAGCATCAACTCTTTTCCGTCTTGAGCAAGTTAGTTTGGGGTTATCTCTGCGGAATGCAATGAGGACTCACAGACGGTTTTACGTCCGAGAGCATCCGCGAGGTAACCTAGATATATTTCTTGAGTGCTGCAAATGATGAGGCTAGATCCATGTATCCGCGTACCAAAGCCAAATTGACCGATAACACTACCGATGTTAGCCGAGGCCTTCAACAGACCTGAGAGGTTGGCTGGGAGACTCTTTCCTCCATACAACCTGTATTGCAACATGGTTGCAACAGGCTAGAATATAAGTCAGAACGATGGCGGACGATGGCGATGTGGTTATGCTCACGTTGATGATGAACAAGTCATAGGCTATCGGAAAGTGGGTGAACACAGGCCGGGTCGCAAAGAATGGACGGAAGACAAACCATCCAAGAAAAATCCGACCTGCGGGAGTAGGAGTGATGCGTCATGGGCATTGTGAATTCATCAGTAATTCGGTTGCACATACCCCAGTAATACCCAATAGTTTGACCTCTGCGAAAGTCAAAAGGAATGGGGGTCTGTCATTTGTGTCTTGCTCGTAAACATCAAGAGATGAGCTAGGGTGCGTTCCAGCAGGATTGGCCATGGTGGCTCAGAGTGGAACGAGAATGAGATATAGGCGAACCCTCATGGCACTGGAATAAGGGTTTATATCCGTCAGGAAGAATCGGCCAAGGTCACTTACGTATTACACAGCCAGGGCACGACACGGCCATCAGAAATTGATTGAGGAACGTTCGAGGCATGAGGCTGACAGACTCGGGGGTCCGAATTCTGACTCTTGAGGACTGGAAACGTTGGCCAAAATTGCTGTGATTGCCATGGAGAATGCAAGCCGCTTCCATACGGTACAAGCCGCGACATCAACATCTTGGGGAGAGCTGTCAATCATTATTACTCTGTTGCCAGGGAAAATATTCATACGTCCTCTAAGTTGGCCGGTAGCGGACAGCGGACCAATGCTCCGATTCGTTTCAAGTGTCGTGGCAGATGGAATCACACGTGTCAGTTGGAACCAGGATGATCATGAGCGCCCCTCAGATAGGGAACTCAAACCTTCTACCGGTCTTGACGTGCTTGCCAGCTATCGCAAACCCCTCGAAACGCGTAGAATCACAAGCGACGCACGTTTTCTCTTGGCTGTATATACCAGTGACGGTACCGCATCATGACGTACCTAACGCGAGCCTTGGTCGCACCAGTAGTAGATTGGCCGAAGTGACTCAAGTGAGCCATGCCCCCAGCCCAATAGCTTCTCATGGCTGGCGCTATCGTTATCTTACTTCTTAATCCACACATCTGACCTAGGAATCGTGAGTCGAGTTTCTCCTTTGGCCTGCACGGGAATCATATGGCAAGACCGACACGATGCTGCTCACGATCAAAGTTCACCGGCAACGGAACTCACTGCTAGAAGCACCCGCCCAGAGCCTGCAATATCGGCCTTCCGATACGAAACACATACCTTTGATCCTGGCCGGAATTCTGATGTTCCATACTTCGTAAACTCCTCGGGCTGGACATGCACACAACCCTCAAGCAATTGACAGAGTTGCCAATCCGATAAGGCGCACGACCGGAGGTCCGCCCGGGACAAATTACAGTCTACTAGTAGCGCATTCGACGCTACGTCGACGCTTCAAATTTATACATTCCATTAATTTGAATAGCCGGTGGAGCCTCGGGCCTCGGATCTTTCTGTTTAAGAGAGTACTGTAGCAAAGGAACCAATTTCGCCTAAAAGGACTTTAGGGACGTTGGTGAGATAAGGCGTTGCAAGTATATAAGATGCTCTGGTCAAGTAGCAGGTGTACCGAGATTCTGGCCCTGACCAGCGGAGCGCCGCTGGTGTCATTCCTGCCAACCACGCAAGAGAACATGCTCAAGACTATTCGAGTCGAACGAGTCCGGTTCCTCGAAGTGGTGCCGCTGGTGTATGGGGCAAGAAGCCTCAGGTCGTCTCAATCACCCCCAGCGAATATGATCTGCGTAAGTTGTGCGATTCGTGGATATGAGTCGACTGATGCAGTGATAATCCTCCCACGCCTTTTGCACCTCGCGTTTCATCCAGCCACTGCGATCATTTTATCACATGTGAGTCAAACAACTTTCGTCCATCCACTGGCACAGGGAGATAACTGTTGTGATCTTGAGCGGTTAGCTATATGCCGCGTTCCGCAGCTTTCGACAAGCAGTGTCACACCGTCGACTTGCATATTAGTTTTCTTGGAGATGTTGTTAATCAAGTGACCACACGACCTGCCGGCTCGATGCCGGAGAGTGAGGCTATAACGTGTTGATCATGATGATAATCATGATTAACTAAAACAGGAGTTCGACGATCCGCTTCGATAACCGGCGATGGTGTCCCAGTACCCATAGCAAGTCCATTATTGATTGCTCCGGGTAGCCTGGCCTGCAGCTGGGACAGGAAGATAACACATGCGATGGCATTGAGTGAATGGGAGGCCGGGAGAAAATTGGCGAAAGCCGAGTGGCGTTGACAGGTTGTGCAAAGCCGGAAAAGGGGTTCTTTGAAAAAAGGATCATGAAACTAGCAGCTCCTTCCGGTGGACACCACTGAAGTGGGGTCCGAAGTGGAAGATGACAGCGGCGAGCCGGGTGGTCACGGTGCGGATGAATGTGATGCGGGTTGATACGATGTTGCTGATCACTTTATCCGGGTGGTTTGTAGATGATATGATAACACTCGGTTTACTGATCTGTGTGCACCACTCCGAGTCGCACCACTGTTCAGTTAAAATTTACCATCGTGACTGTGTCGGAACAGCCCACCAACCACACCACCGTGACCAGGGCCGATGATCACGACAAAGAAGGTCTAGGCTGCACAGCAACCTGCCCACCGCCACTGCGAGGGAGCCGAAGGTACACAAAAGCCCACATACAAGTTCACGACGACGACGGGAACGCCGGACCATCGTGGGAAGTGCCGTAGCACAGATCCCACTGCCACCATCCCGATGACGACGATGAGCGTATGGTGGGTAAGAGCCTATGGCCCATCCATTTCTAAACGCTATTCGAGTGCTCGATGAGCAGAATATACATGGGAAGTTGCCAAAAATCGTTTGCTGGTCTGATCAGAGTTCCCGCCGAGTCTCGCGTAGGCTGGCGAAGACATTCGAGAACAACAACGTAAACAATCGCTCTCCCTGATGGCCGCCCCGCCTTACCACCACCACCTGGACGACGGCAGACGGGGGTGGGGAGTGCAACAGCCCGCCATTACCACCACCCTGACGATGACGACATTTACATTCGTTACAGGACCTGTGCTCGCTGTTAGCGCGCGCGAACGACGACAGGGGCAGTGCACACAAGGGACCACCACCACCACCACCGGCGGCCCCCCGCACCGCCTCCTCGTACTCGATCGGGCTGGTTTGAGACAATAACAGAAGTCCGTCAAACCTGATGTTCTAGAAAGGACATTGACGCTCGAGCATTCAATCAAGGAAAGGAAAGAAGGAAATACAGCAGATGATTGTACAGCGTTAACCCAGTTTGCGACCCTATCGTACATTGCTAAAACATACACCGACCGCCGCTTGCTTCTAAAGCCTCGCTCTCAACTCCACGTATGACTCCCCTGGTTTGGCGCTACCACTAGCAACGTTCCTGGATGGAAACCCACATTCTTGTCGTTTGGCCCAAATCAGGAGCTCGTTAATAAATGCATCAATCTCCCCTTCCGTGTTTCCCGCATGAATGATGACACGTATTCTAGGTCGTTTCACTACCGGGTAGGTCATCGGTGTGACCGCGTAGCCTCTCTGCAAAAGGTAGTCCGCTAGTCTTCTTGCGCGAGGCGTAAACACTGGAATGACTGGGGAGTACAAGGTACGACCGGACGTCGCAGGCGTGATATTGCATTTGCCTAAAGCAAGAATAGCTTCAGGGACATGTCTCAGGGCGACCATGAGCCGTTGGTGGGCATAGAGAGACAGGTGACTGAGACGTTGCCGAAGCTTTAGAGAACTTCAGCATCAGTCCATGTAACCAATGGGAGCAATCAACTCTACCTCCTGGCCTCTCGCGCTAGAGATAGCCCCAAGGCATGCTTCGAGAGCGTAAATATCAGTGTATGGCATCGACGTCGAAAACATGACGCTTTTTGCGAAATTGATCAGGTATTCCCTTATGATGGGTTCGGTCAGAATGACGGCTATGAAAGCCACAGGTATAGTAATTAATTATCGAGAATATTGTTATATGAGAGTAGTGATCGTACATACCGCCATGGAATCCCCATGCCTTGCCAAACGTATGGACCTTGGTGTGCACGCGATCGTCCAATCCTAGGTGAGAGACATAACCCGTCCCGTTCGGCCCGCAAATTCCTGATGTATGCGCCTCGTCCACAACGATGTGGGCGTGTCCAGCGGGTACGAGCGACTCCACCACCCCCACAATCTCTGTGAGCGGACAGAAGTCACCATCCATGCTGTACAAACTCTCCACCAAAACAAATACGGTGGAGGTCCCTCGAATGATCTGCGGATGGTTCTGTAGGACATCAAGGAGGCATTTTTCGAACGAGGCCACGGAGTTGTGGGGAAAGCGGTATGAAGAACAGGATGATAGGCGGATACCCTCTCGGCAGGATGAGTGAAGAAGTTCGTCGTAGATGATGACATCGTTCTTCTGTGGGATGGTGGAGATAAATGCTAGGTTTGCACTGAATCCAGAAGCAAAGAGCAAAGCAGACGGGGCTTGAAATAGCTGTTGGAACGCGTTCTCGAGTGCATTGAGTTCCTTCGAGTTTCCTGTTCCTAGGCGGGAACCGGTAGATCCAAGTAGACGAGCCGGATCTGCTGCTAGCATTCTGCACAAGAAGGTGTTTCGGATGGATCGATCAGCTGATAATGACAGGTAGTCGTTTGAGAAGAAATCAGGAGCATGAGACGGGAGCGGCCGGTCGAGGCAGAATACTGTCATGCCTCGCCGGGCTCGTTTGGATATCGCTTGCTGAAGCGAATCAAGTAAGAATGAATTCTGCATGGCAGAAGGGAGGGGGACGATATTAGACAGTTGCTCATATCTGGCATTTATGCTCAGGGACCGGTGACAAGCTTTCAGCAATCACATAACATTCCTCCAATTAATTTGCCACTCCTGTTATAACCATTATCAGCAGAATATTGACGTATAAGTGTACTCTTTGGCAGCGAAGGAATGCGATTGGTTAGAGATAATGCTACTCACCGCTCATGATCAAATTCAAAATCAACACGGGGCACTCGGTGCGTGTACAAAGCAAACCAGAAGGCTTCGGTAACTGGAACTCCATACGGGAAACTTGTGGAACTGGCCCCTTTTTACATTTGTTACTTTGAAAAACGATGCAGGTTTGCTTTCGCGGTATTCTGCACTACATAATTGTAAGATGATCTGCATGGTCAATATCGGTTGCAGTTGATTTACATACCTCCCAGCAGTAGATACTCGATAATTGGAAACGCGAATAAGCCGTTTTCGAGGTCTCAAGTCGGCGATATCCGTCGCGTAGAGTGCGACCCATTGACCTGCTGGACACTCTCGAAACTTGATGCAACGTCAAGTCCCGTTAGCCACCGCCAGTGGCGCTACAAATGCATGTTTTTCCCAGAATCCCGCATCCAACGAGTAATTGAAGCACGTTGCGAGTGTTCTGATTTGATTCTGTGTATTTCACATCCAATTCAACTTGATCATAAGGAGTCATATTCGAGTCAACCCCATTTATAGAGACGGAACGCACTGGATCCAGTATAACATTGTTGTCAATTGCAAGCTTCAGTCGTACGTATAAAGGCTCGGCCAGTCGCCACCGGCGGGCAATTAGCTCAGCCGAGGGGTCTTGCTTCCGATACTCAATGGCCACCTCCCGTCCATTCTACTACTACAAATTAGACGTGTTTGTAGACTGAATTGAGCGGAACTCAGCAAGACCTTAAACGTTGGTATGATCAACTCCCTGAAAGAAGTCAACAAGAAAAACCGGGACCTTCTCCAGACCCCTTTGTCCGGGAGCAAAAATTTACCCCAAAATTTGTTCTGGAAAACTAGCCCGGATTAGGGTCACTGTGGAAAGTGAAAACGGAAACCCTGTCTTGCTCGAACAGCACGTACTGACGTATCTTCAGGTGAAATACATTTCTCCGCCTTGGAGAATGGTGTCAGTTGAGTGTTGCGGCGCAAGTCGGCCGCCTCAAGTATGGCAGAAATATGATGCTCGTATCTGGTCCTTTGTTGTTTAGTGAACCCTCGTATGCGAATCGTCGGTGACGATGTTGCCAGATTAGCGAGCCACCAGTCGGAGAACTTGTAGCTCCTGTAAATGCACAGGTTACTCGTGTAGACAGTGAGTAAATTGACAGAACGCAGTTCTGACCGAAAAAAAAAAGTATGAAATGTCCGTCAGTGCCTTGTGCCTATTACCGTGAGTGGAAAGCAAGCTTGGCAGTCTGAGACGGGGATGTTCCATCAGATCAAAGCACGAGGCACGGCATACCCCTCAACGCCTCAAATTACAATTACCTTTGACACAAGAAGCCACGGTGGATCTGGGTTAGAGTGGTGGATTTTTAGCTCAGCAACGTGGCCACGTTGTGTGGGAGCACTGCCCTACTAGCCATGACACATCCCATATATTTTCTGTGCGCAACGAGCAAGTATGGGCTGACTTTCAAGTTGCCTAGCATACTGCGCAGACAAAGCTGCAGCGTTGTGATCCGTCTGACATTCCAGTAGCAATTTGCCTCCATCTCGGAGATCGAGGCATAGCAACTTGTGGGTCAGAGCCTCGAACTCAGACCTTAGGAAGCCGGATCATAAACGAGTAATATTAATTTTTTATAATGGTCAATAAATGTGATCAATTCACTAACCTTGGGAACGTACCACTTGTTCGGCGAGCAGACTCATAACCCCTGAGAAGCATATTCAATAAAATCCCGATCGGCGGCGGGTTTGAGTGTTGCCATCGGACACTAAGTCAGGAACCTGCTCTTCATCCGTTTTTGTACGGCGGGCGGCAAACAAAGCGAGGCAATGAGAGGCATTGTAGGGGCGCTCGGAGGATTGGATTTTGCGTACCTAACCATCCTGATCGCTCAGTGTGTTAGTTTACGAAGTAACCTTGATTTACTTAATATTCGCCAGGTAGCTTTCCAGACAGCCTAGACTCAAAGTCCCAGTGGGTGTGCGTGATCCCGCCAGTGCAAGTTCGGTCATTACTCTTGTGACATGCATGTTCCCGCGCCATGTCACGAAACACCTGGCCACGACAGTATACTACGTACTACCGCTACTAGCTTTCATTACAAACTTCATGCCACCCTATCAGCACTTTCGGAGACAATGAGAAAATCCTGCTTGACTTTCATGAGACAGGACATCCAGACAACGCATTGTTGTGGCGTGCTCATCCCGTATACTCAGTGGTGGCATCTGGTAGATCTGAGCGACACGATGGATCTCGATGCAGCCCTTTCTGTCATGATGAGAGCCGAGGATCTTTCTGGCGGGCCCGTATCGACACAAGTACATGGTGCAGCACGCCGTATACGTTGGTAAGTCCCTTTTTGGTGCATTTTTATTCCATCAAGTTCTGCCTCAGTAGTGACGTGCTCAATTTGCGCAGAAAATAATTTCCCTTTCCGAGTGCCCGCAGACGGTAGGATATGAGATTCTGGATGAGACTGGTAATTGATTATCAGGCGAATATACAAGCTGTAGCCTTAGCCCCGCGTCGGCAAGCCATACAACATGGTAAGTACACCGAAAGTATAGCCAATCAACCTCTTATTCGTGTGCGGTTGATCATCCTTGTTCCCCTGGCCTCAGCCCTCGCAACCAACCCGTCACATTGAGTATGTTCACCTCCACTCGTGCACTGAGCTCCGCACCAATCCTATCAAAGGCATTACCGCTGTGATTGACATACACTATGTGTTATGTCTTACGGTGTGCCTAGTCCATCGTCCCTCTTGCAGCAACAAAGGAGGATTTAGATTGGAAATACAGCCATCAGAGGTAACTTTAAGTGAGATCTTGTGACAAGAGAGAAGTTGATGCTGCGACACAGTAAACACGTTGTTGGCGAAATTATAAAGTGCGAGGGGAATAGAGATGGATGCCGGCCTATTGGAACGAGTAACGAATTACACCCAGGCCGATGGAAACGGAGGGCTTCCTGAATGAAACAAGCATTGCGACCAGCGTCTTTACAGTGAGACCCCTCTGCAGCGAGTTGTCTGGAGAATTGGATATGGTTAGGTTTACCGCATGGAATGTCTGTGTATGAGCCATCCACTTAGAATTCATCATCCGGGTGTTTCCGGCGTGTTGGTGGCGGCTCAAGAGCATATGTATAACCGAGCCGAACCGTTGAAACCGCAAACGACTTGTACTTGGAATCGGGAGGTCGCAGAGGAAGTACTCTAATGACCAACCATGCCACATATTCTGCGCTGAAAGCGTACAGAGGGCAAGTCTGCGTGATCCAAGAATAGATGGTGCCGTGAGACAAATGCGACCAGCTCCGTTGCCGCCACAGCAGGGCCCTGAGCCTGAGTTGCGATGATCGCATCGAGTCATCGCAGGGTCTGGACTGTCAGTAAACTCAATTACGAATCAATCGTGCTACCGGGCCTGAACGAAACGTGCTTCGCCCTGCGCATCTGTGGTCCCCGGCCTTGTTAGGGTATCGGGGAAAATCGCAATTACGGTGGTTAGTCGAAGTTTGCTGTCGAGGGAGACAAAACCGATCTGGATTATGAGTCCCACGTAGTTGTCGAGCAAAGACCAAAATACGAGGACGTGGGTTCCGGGAGGACAACACTTCACTGAACTTCGGCAAATTTTGCGTGAGTGCCTCGCGAAACCGAGACAAACAGGTGCGGTGCTAATGAAGATCTGGTCCGTAGTCAGCGAGGAGATATTACAATGAGTCTCGCATATTCGAATAGACTGCCCTTACTCCCTCGCTCGAGGAAATAAAAGCACGAGAAAGTTGTGAATGATATGAACGTGATCCGATTATCACTCACTGGGACGCGCAGGAGATTTGTAGCGCAAAGATGAACATGGAAAATGTTCACGCACCTGTCGGCTAGGTTCGTGATTGCGCGGGGCCACGGAAGTCACCTACTCCTTGCATGGTTTTGCGTGATTGCGCCCGTGAGTTGAACGAAAAGGCAAAGAGGAAGGTTCGCCCTGATTTCCGTACGCCCTGTGTGATCCATCGGAAGGTCGTGACACTTACGATATGGTCGGACGCAGCCGCAGCCTACAGTTGAGATGAGCGGCATATTTGGGGTCATGTGTTGAACTGCGTCATACATACGACTGCAATGTGCACGTTAAGAGAAAGAAGGAAGTGCGTCTGAAAGTTTTTTCAGCTCGCTCGGTGAAAGAACTGCACTAGAATGGAATCCCGAGCCCTTGAGATCGTTCAGTTTTCTCTCGTAGAAACACGGCGATGGACTCATTTACCAACAGGACAGTGACATAATTGCGGTGGAGATGCGGTGTGATGAATTTGGCGTGTACGCCTGACACGACTTGACTTCCATGTGGGGTGCTTGCCATCACATTGCCTACCACCACCCGCGGACTTGACCCTCCTCTTCTCCTCGTGGTCCTCGTCGCCGTCTACATTGCCCAAGCCCATTTGTGTTATGGGCACCGACATCACTTCGATGAGCGCAAACAAAGAGGACTCGTGCTCAAGTCGGGTTTAATTGCAGGGCACCTGAGCGCGGGGTTCCTGTCGAGCTTGCGAACAAGGCGGCGCTCCTCAATATTGCTATTCTGTCCTAGTGCGGTGTTGGAACCACCCGCTTATCGTCCCATTCCTTGCTCTTGTACTGGTTTGGATAGTTCCCCCCATTCTTGGCGGCACCGCTCCGGTCTCGCGAAGGAACAGCGCCGTAACGCTTAACACAATGCCCACTGACGTTGTGGTCCCGACGTATCATATAAACTCGCTTATTGTCCTGTCTAGCTGTTAGACTCGCTCGCGGCTCGCCACGTTCGACAGGACCGTCGGCAAACGGTTTATTCTTTTTTTTTTCTTCCCACCACCACAATTGTCCTTCACTGTGTGCACATTCACCCTTTTCACGCCGGCTGGTAACCTACCTATATATCTCACATGCACACCACCACATGTTCATCAGTCCATCATTTTCCACTTTGAACTCTGCCGTCCGAGTCTTCAATTTCCTTCCGGTACCATCTTGGACAACACTTGTTTGGTCAGGGGTTACCCGCTGCCGGGCTCACGGTCCTTGTCCGCGGTCCTCATCCCACCTGATCAATCCTCGGCCCTACCCTGCTGTTGTAACTACCCACCAGACCCCCGATTTCCCCGGTCTTTCAAAATTTCCTCCGAAATGTCTCTCACAGAAGGGGTTGGAAGCGCCTACCTACCCAGGCTCTTATTTATCAACCCCTTAAGCCAGAGCACAATGTAATACATTCCGTTGTTGTGCTTTCTAACTACTGAGCCATCCGACCATAGGCTTTACTCTACCTCGAACTCACAAGAAAGAACTCCAGACACTAGTAGCAGTGTGGGTACGAGCCTACGGCCGTCTATTCCCCCCGGCTCTGATTCTGGTGTTTCTGCATTGTCCACATCTTCACTGACTACGACTGGGGCACCACTAACCTCATCCTCAGAGTTTTCCTTCAGCTCCATGCCGACGCCCACTTCTTTACCCTCTAGAATCTCAACAATGCCTACATCCTCGTTATCCATACCATACTCTTCAACACCCCCCGACACTCCGTCGTCTATTTCCAGCACATCGCCCATATCTTCCGTGTCCATCGCAACCAATTATTCACCCCCTCCTGACCCCACGACCACTGTTGTAGTTCCCACCACGATCGTGGTTTCATTCGGTTCATCCTCTGCCTTTTCTCCAACCCCTTCACTGTCAACATACACGTACACATCTTTCCTTCAGGGGCAAGGTGGAACTGTCACGACTACTGTCACTTCGAGCGTCGGGCTAAGTACGAAAGTCCCTGAAAATGCAATAAATAGGTAGGTGCAATTTCTTTCGTCGGTTCCAGGTTATTCTATAATGTGATTGAGAGGGTCGTCATTTCCGTCTAATTCAATTTTTTTTCTTTGCTTCGTTTGCATTTTGCCCCTGTGTCGTCATAATGTTTTTGACCTCGGCTGACGCTCTCTTTTGTGATCACATCGGACGGCGATTTTTCACAAATCTCAAACACAATCTTTGCCCGATATAAATGTGTATGATTACCATTTCCGTTCGCGGCGATGCTTCTTGGGGTTCGCACTATAGTGCTGTTCCAATCTCACCAGGCACTATTGCAGCAATCGTTTTCGGAATTGTTGGTGCTTTTGCGTTTGCAGCTCTCTGGCTTGTTTGCGCCCATAGGCGCCATCGTACACTCGTCCAAGAAGCTGTACTCACCCTGCCGGGGAATCATGCCCCTGGACCTCTCGATGATGAAGTACTCAATGCAGATGACCTTGAATATGGCACTCATGACACAAGGGATTCCACGAATCCAACTAGGCCGGCTATGGACGAACGCTACGCAGGCGTTCTTGCAGCCTTGCATTTGACAAAAGGACTTGAAGGAGGCAATGAAGGCGCGAGTACTGGAGGCATTTATGGATCTCGTGATAACATTGCTACTGACATGGACAAGAATGACAATTTTACCCGCGCATCAAGTCCTATATTACCCCCTCATGCAATCTCTTCTGATGATCCACCCTATCCAGTCCCTTTGTCGCCGCCACCACCTACATCCCCACTCACGTACCACCAGGCAACACACC
This sequence comes from Heimioporus aff. retisporus, assembly GCA_038094615.1. Classification (NCBI taxonomy): domain Eukaryota; kingdom Fungi; phylum Basidiomycota; class Agaricomycetes; order Boletales; family Boletaceae; genus Heimioporus; species Heimioporus aff. retisporus. Next base: position 13,959 of record JBBPUI010000248.1, read on the forward strand.
CCATTCTACCACCCGCTGTATACAATATGGCCTCGCGTAAGAAAGGTTCCCCAGGTCCTGATGCAGCCACGTGGCTTGGCGGGTATAGTATTGCACCGTCCTGCAACTCACATTACACCCGCTCCCAAACACTGGGATCTGGGTCTGGGTCCGGCTCAGTCGACGCTCTCACGCGGACGCGAACAGGAAGCGAAGAACCACTGTTGGGTAACGGAAGGACGGCTCTGGAGGGAACTACTGGTGCTTCTGGTGGTGTCAGCCCTACTACGATGACCGATCCCGGAAGCAACAAGGTCCGTCTTGGATCCGCATTCGGTTCACCTTCAGGGTCGATGTATAGCCCCAGCAGTATCCACCCCGCCCTTCAACTTGATACATCAGGGTCGTACGATGCACGGACTGTCTCTAGGAGTGGATCGTATGGGTATACACGGAGTGGCACTCCCAGCAGCTTTGATGTCCTCAGAAGCGTCTCCTCTCAGGGAGCACTTTCTAGCGCGTATGATCACGGCACAGGTCAAAGCCAGGGTTTCAGGTTTGGGTCCAGCAAACCGGGCAGCTCGTCCAGTACCAGTACAGGAAGGAAAGGAACAGACGGTAGACCTGACCTCGGCGTTCCCCCAACAAGCTTCAGGGGTTGGAAAGACTGGGGTTCGGGTTCCTCAGACAAGGGGAGACGAAGGGAAAAACGAAGTCTTCGGGAGAAACTGCGGAGAGAAAAGCCCAAAAGCTCGTCTTCCATTTCACCCTCAGAAAGTACAGATGAGAAGCAGGAGCGAGGAAGTCCTGTCATTAGCGTCCGCGCACTACTAGATCGCTTCCGTCGCGGGGGACATACGCCCTCCCCACACTCCTCGTACAAGGATCTTCCGTCCCCAACGAAACCTTCTATGGATGTGGACCTTGAGAAGGCTGGTGCAGATCGGGTAGCCTCACCCCAGGTTCAAATCCAGGTAGCAACGCCAAAACGACGACGGTTTTCATTCATCCTCTCAAACCCAGACCCGCACTCATCTCCACCATATGCTAGTGCCTTGCCTCATCGGGAACCGCATCCAATCCAGCCAGAAGCTCCGACATACCATCACGTGTCAAAACCCCTCTCTCATAGTGCTGAAGAGTCCCAGTCAGCGATGACATTTCCAACTGGACTGGTCCTTCTGCCGGCCCCGTCACCGGCACCTACAGAGGAATCCCGCCACGCAGATGGCCTTTTGCATCCACGCTTACGGACTCAAGGGTATAGTGACGCAAGCTTAAGAGACTTTGAGGATTACTCGCGACCTATCGTTGGTGTTAGTTTTCTTCTGTCTCAATTTGCTGCTGGCCGATGCTCACGTTGGATCGTTTGTGTTAGGTGGTGAAAAATAGGCTCCACAGCACGACGACGTTCGGAACCCAAGATGATGCAGAGATGAGGACACCCAGCCAAGGGACGCTGGTGCAAGATGCTGCAACAGGTGACGAGCAAAGCGAGGACGACATGGTCGACGTCTTCGGGGCATCCTAAACGCGCGATGTTATGAACTCACGTGAAGTTGATGGATGTGCCTCTGATGTTTGTTGATGATCCCAGACGGGCCCTGGTGAACACACTACATTTTGTTATGGTTCGTTCATCCACACCCTTTTTCGAGTCATGCTGCAATTTGACATCAGATCTAGATTTAGATGATCCAGCATAAACTACTAGTACCCTTGCACAAGCTCCGCACACAATTTTATACCATTTGCATACTATTTACAAGCCCATGGAACCGCTGTTGGCGAGATAGTCTTTCTTCTCTCACACTTTTACATTTCAGTCTCGAGCTTTCTCCAATTCATCCACCATCGTCAGTACCCTATTGGACGACTCGGGCTGTACTCGTCTTAATGCTCTTTTTTTTTACCCATTGTATATTTGGTTTCCATTACTCCCCACGTACTAATACCGTTCACAAAGAATTGAATTCATTGTTTTTTCATTGGGAGTTGGAATTGCCAGCAGAATCGACCTGTCGTTCTTGTACGTGTATTACTGGTACTAGTACCTTTGATTATGTAATGCAAGTTCCACACTCAGCTGTGACAAAGAAGACCAAACTATACACCAGCATCCTACGGTGTCCCTCATCACAACAGACGACGTCGACGCTTCAAGATCGATACAGCTACAAAAGTACGTGTCATCCTTACACCTCATATCTGGTTTCATTCGTTATACTGCGCATTTCACGTTCTGGAGTTCACTGGCGATGGATGTCTTGTCATGGAGGTGGATGTAGATGCTCATGTCGGCGTCAACAGATGGGTCTTCAAGAATACCAGGTCGTTGGGCGCCATCTCCCAACCGAGTCAGATCCCACTCCTAAAATCTACCGTATGCGCATCTTTGCCCCCAACGAGGTCGTCGCCAAGTCGCGATTCTGGTATTTCCTTAGGTATGTCCCCTTGGCAGACTCGAGCATCGCCTAGCTTTCGAACTTGGTTTTCGTCAGGCAGTTGAAAAAGGTCAAGAAAGCGAGCGGTGAAATCATTGGTGTCAACGTTGTGTGTATCCCTTGCAGCCGTTCAAGTGGCAGGCGGAATGGGATTGCTAACGAGGGTCTCAACCCCCGCATGCCTTTGGCGCGTGTGTTTTGTTTTTGATTTCTAGATCTACGAGAAGAAACCATTGAAAGTCAAGAATTTTGGCATCTGGTTGCGTTACGATTCCCGTTCGGGCACGCACAACATGTACAAGGAATTCCGCGAGCTCTCGCGTGCAGATGCCGTCAAGGCGCTGTACCAGGACATGGCGGCCAGACACCGTGCTCGTTTCCGGTCGATTCACGTACGTGTTCTACCGACTTGCTGTTCGCATTATTCGTCGGTGGCCTGACGTGGACAACAGATTCTCCGTGTTGTCGAGCTTGAAAAGTCGGACGACGTTCGTCGCCCTTACATCAAACAGCTCCTTACTCCCAAACTCAAGTTCCCCCTCCCACACCGCGTTGGGAAGACGAAATCGACCTTTGTTGCACACCGCCCGTCGACATTCTGATGGACAAGTGGTCCCCTCGAGTGTATGAGCTTGAATACTGTAGTTCATGTACTCGTCTATCGTCAAGACGTCATGTTCGTGCAACAACGTCATGCATTTAGCTGCTTGAAGCAAGGTAGCGACACAGCTACACTGGGATATATGCCCCCGGGCTGTTGAGACTCGTATCACATGAGGTGGGATGAGTCGCTGCCTCGGTGGACTCGACGCCCCCCAAATTCCGCACTCTCCTCGCAAGGACTCAGGTTTCTGTGATCCGTTGGTGTCCCTGGTGCCAATACCAGGGGGGGTTATGCCCAAACCTTCATTTTTCTCTGTAAACTCACGTCACGGTACTTTTTTTTTTTTTTTCATATAACCCATTACTCCCGCAGAGCCCTGTTTACGACAACACCAGAAACGCCGTGCCAGCAAAACCAAAGCGCGGAGCATTCAAGGCTTGCGCCCTTCAAGAATCTGTCAGACCCAGAGTGTTACATATGCTATACCCTCGCGTTCCGAGGAAGCAGCGGTGGGTAGAGGGAGTCGGGGATCTCCTCCGTGGTCTGGTCGTACAGCTAGTAGAATGATACTAGAATCCCGCCATTGGAGGCTAGGCCACCTCGAATTCGTTTCTGTTCGGATCATTCTAGTATCACGTTATTAACCTGCGGCCAAGTCCTTCCATTGTTTCTTCCTCCGCCCCAGTACCCTCGGCATGTTCAAGGGGAGCAACTCCACAGACTCAGGCTATACCCAAGAAAGAGGTATGACTGTTCTCACCACAGAGGGTTGCGCGGACGAGAATACGTCAGACGAAATAGCCGCGAAATGGCTTGGTTCTCTTAGCTCTCCGGACTTTTCAACGACGGTGATGAAGCCAGCGGGGCCTGGAACACCAAAGGAAAACGAAACATTTCTGCAAGTTCGCTGTCTCTATGTTCAATGTCTGCCTATCTTCCTTGACAGTCTACGTGTGGTTGCGTGTCTGCTGGTTCAACAGCAATGTTTCGTTTCTCGTCTCATCGATGGAATAGATAGATCGATTTGATACTCTTGGCTGTACCTGTAGGCACTTCGGGTCAATACTTTTTCACCCCTACCCTACCGCGGGTCCCCGGTCGTTCGTACCGATGAGTCATGTTCAGACCTCACCTAGACATGTTATCGCGATCACGCTCTTTGATACTTTTTGAAGTCTAGCGACGACTTGCTGCCACCTTTGGTTCGCAAACTGGCTACGTGCGATGTTGATCACCCGTGATAGTGCGGAATACTTGGGGTGGTATCTTTTCTGTCCTTAACATTATCGCTCAGCACACTGCTTCATGCTTTGGTACCGACTTCGTTGACACGTCGCCTTCGGACTCTGTTTTGGTATGACGGGCGTTATCCTTGGTGGCCAAACGCCTGCTTCGATCAGCGCGAACACACTTCCCTTGGTTGCCGGGATCATCAGGATGAGCACCTGTCGTTTGATTCATTACCGGGCGAGAGCACTTTGTGACTATCCTCGACAATTTTGTTCATTCTAGGTTACTGGATCGCATTCTTCACCGATATTGTTGCGGGGGAACGTTTCGTATTTTGGCGGACAAGAGGTCAATTTGGCGGATATAACGTATACCCCTTCCAGGTGGGCGCCTCGTCGTTCGTGCTACCGGAACTAAAGATCCTGGTGTGTTCCACTTTTTGTTTTTTTAGTCGTGTTTCTGGTATGGTCCCACCTACCATCGTACTCTCCGTCGTGTGCGCCTTCTCTGCACCTAGGACTTTCGACCAGTATCGCTGGTCTGTTAGCAGCCTATTTTAGAATGGCTATACGGTGGTCGGAATGTCACAGGCATGGCGCACGGGACCGACTGGGAGGCTGGTCGGTACAAGCGGCACTGATCAGGTACGGGCAAGCGTTCCTGATAAGGATCGAATCTCCATGTCTTATTGAACGTGTCTTTAAGCTCTGAGGTATTACTTGCTGACATGACTAGATAGAGTATCTTGACGATAACCTATACGAGTACATGGCTATTGATTTACATATATAACAATGCTGAGTTGCACAACCTTGAGGGAACCGAATGCGATCCCATTGCAATCCATATTTTACCCAATCAAGTCAATATCAAGCATGCTTATTTGTCTCAACGACATTCTATTTACACGCTTCTCAATGATGCCCACGTCATTCCTTCAACTCATCAACCTCTCAAGCGTATTCTCAATCCACCGCAAAGATGGAAATGTCACTGCTGTAAAACTAGCCGTGGGCCGTCCTTAAACACCGAACGCGTGTTTCACAGACGATTGCGCCTGCAACGATTACATGCCAGCATATCGCAGCCTTGACAGCGCTAGAGAAAACGGAGAGGTCAGGTTCAAGCATCAATGCGTGTATAGGCCCGACTCACAAAGAGATACCGAGGCAAACGAAGTCCGCAACTTTGACATTTGCCACCGCCCCTTCGGTAGTGCCACCGCAGTGCGTGGTCGCACTCGTGGTCGACTCTTAGCTTCTCCACCATCTCCTGGACCAGGCGTTGTCGCATGGGATCAGTGTTGGGCGTAGACTCTGATAAACGACCTTGCGCAGAGGAAGATGTTGATGTCGACGCCGACACGGATGCCGATGCGGATGAAGATGCAGCGGTGGATGCACTGGACAGCGTTTGCGTGGGTACCGTCGGCACCGTGGGCACTGATCGTCTCGTAAGGCTAGGAGCCGTCTGTGGGGTGAGTGTCGGAATAGGTTGGGAGTGTGTGGAAGCCACCAGTTGAGACGGAGCGGCAAGTCGCGCCAGAGCAGTGGGTTGCACCAGCCCTGCCGGCCATTGTACTTGGGCAAGTCTCGGAACAGCTAGTGGATGCCCGACCAAAGGAACGTGGTGGGCCGGAACGACCACAGGCACAGGAGCGGGAGCAGGTCGTGCCCGCTGCTCAGGCACAGCACGTCGTCCACCCCGAGCCCCCCCGAGTTGCGCATCCACCCTCTCCTCGGCCGCTGCCAACAGACGCTGCTCGTCCCACTGCGGACACCGACACGTCTTCCATTGCTCGCGACAGAGGTAACAAAATTCGGTTCGGCACCGGCAAGTCATGTGGAAGCAACCAGCGTTGAGTTCAATCATTTGTAAACACCCGGGGCAGCGAGCCCAACCAGACGCACGACTCAGCTCGAAGACCTGGGCAGCGTCTCTGTCAGGACGGCAGACGTGAGTCCCACCGATATATGGTTCGCGACATTTGGCGCAGGTTCGTCTACCACAGTTTTGTGCAGGGCAAGTGTATACTGTAGCGGAGAAAATGCCTTCGAGGGGCCCTAAGAACCTGCTGCAGGTAGGAGAGGAGCAATAAACGCGTTTAAGGGTACTGAATTCAGCTTGTTTTTCCTGGAATGTTGTGATGAGTGCCTGTGGAAGGTGAGGTCGGACTTGCACAAAGGGGATGTTCTGCCTGCAACAACGGGGAGGATAGAGCGTTTCATCTTTAGTCGCAGATTGGAATAGGTGCGTGATGCAGCCAACATCGTAGTAGTGCCCACAAGCAGCGCGGATTTCTACGCCATAGATCGGGTCTTGACAGATGACACAGTCGTGTTCAGTAGGACTGCCAACAATAATATTGCGACATTAGTGAGACATGTAACTCCAATCTTGCAGGAAGCGCACCACTTCACTGCTGGTGTTTTAGGGGCAGCGGCAGGAGCTTTTGTTTGACTTGGACCAGGCTCGGACGTGGGCAGTGGGTTAAAGACCCAATCCACCATGGAGGAGAACCATCCACTCCACGTCTGAGACTGCCTACTAGTGACATCTCTACCATGATTGTTGGCTGATCGCAATGCATGATGTTAAATTGGCCCTACCTGGCAGGTTGTTGATTCACGTTTTGGTGGGTTGCCTCCCTTGTATGTATCCTCAGCTGATTTGGAATAGCAAGAACGGACGTTCACTTACCCGGGAGCTGCCGCACGCGGCACCTGCACTATCGTCGGCCTGCGAAATTCAGCACCAACGTCCTCGCCAGCAGCAACGTGCTGTGCCAAAACCCTGTTTTCATTGATGATAGCCAATGCGCGTATTTGCTGCAACAAATTATTCATAGCGACATCATGATCTGACAACCGCTCGCCGGCGCTCGTTCTGCGGGTAAAAAACGTCTGAATCTCATTCACCTCGTCGAGACTCAACTGGCTCAAGAGCGCCAGCAAGTCTTGTTCATGCATGCTTTCGACACCCTCCCTTCGCGCGACTTCCCCGGAGGGGGGAACTCGCCGAGAAGGGCCGGCGACGTTCATGGGAGAGGGAAGAAAGGACTGTCGAGGGACAGATCTCCCCTTATATATCCCTAGACACGTGCAGTGTACGAAATAATTTCATTCCGTCTGCACGTCCAGTTGCCGAATGTATAGAACCTAGGATCACCGGAAACTGTCTCCCACGTTGCACGCGGCGGGCAGACTCCACCAATTGGCCGAGCGCATCCCAAATTTGGATAACCATTGAGTATTACTTCCCACGAACGCCGAAAGACTCTCGCTGGGGTCTGCGGCCAGTAAGAATTCGATATCATATGGTGATGGTCAGCACGCAAATATTCTGTATTGAGTTTCACTGTCAGCTGCCGGGTACAGTGATCACACATGGACTGTGTACGCACCACGTATGTAAGTACTGACTTTTAGTATGATGCGATGTATACCCGAGAAAATTATAAACCACAGGATACCCGGAAAATATACGTAAAGCATAGTTACCCGTGCCGACCCTATGGACTTCGAAAAAAACATGGAGCGTGTACCTACGGCAACTAGGTGTGTAGAATCCTGCACTGGGATGTCTGTCGCGGGGGAATTTCATATGCTCCTCGTAACTCCAGCATCTCGAGGCAGAGCATGAGCACATTGTTCCCAGAACAGGGTCCATGTTGAAAAGGATGACCGCCAGCATCATAATGGCATCTACCATTCCAGAATATTGGTCCGAAAGGGTGCTTGAAAAAGAGGGTAGTTTTCCGAGGTCATCGAACGCGGGTTCGATGGAACTGCCAGTTTTGACAGGGTGTCTGCTGGGATCACATACATAACCCAATAAATCCGACTCATCTTTGCATCCAGCTCGGGCGGCGAGTCCTCTTTCTTCCCCATACCGTTTGGTCCTTGGTTCATTGTCTCGTCCTTGTCCTCATTCCGCGTTGCTTCACTGTTGTGACCCTGATATAGGTCCCCGCCAACTCCGAGTCGCCATTGGGTCTTGAAGCTCTGAAGCTTGGACGGCTGCTGCCTGGTGCGCTCGCTAGAAGCCGCTAGCAGGCAAGTGGCCTCCGCGAGCCGGCCGGTGCACACTTGCGGTCACTTCATCCTCTCGCTGTGCTTGTGCCTCACATCGTCTCCGTCGTCATAGATCGTCGCGTCACCACAGTTGTTGTGCCGTCACGGTCAATGCTTAACAACCCACACGTACGACCAGTAGATGTGTCGTCTGCTGGTGGCCCAACGGTGGGTTGGTACTCGCACCTATACTCGGTGCTTTCGCCTTTGTGCCACCTTCCTTGCCTTACCACCAGTCACAAATCATGATGAAATAGCTCGCTCGATTCATACAAGGACGAGAAAATGGGTTGGCATAGAACCCACGCCGGCCGGAATGCCACCCACACCACGGCGAGAACAACCAGCGGCGAGAGGCGCAGATTCACATCCAGGGCTTGCGCAGGCCACATCGCGTCATTACTAGAGATCGCCCGACGGACTACCCATGTCCGAGCGGGCCCACAGCTGTGGGGCAGGTCCGCGAGATCTTGATGAGGACTCGACGCGACCCACCAACGGAAGTAGGAGAGCCCGTACTCATTACCGTGCGTCATTAGACCCCAGTACCACTAAATCTGGCCAACTGTATTGTTACAGTTGCAACATCTCAGGGCACCGCTACTCGGCTCAATGCACGGCAAACGACAACGAAGGAAGCCAAAAGCTGGCTAAAAGGATCAACCTGAATGAGTTTTGGGGCCGACCACTCTCGACTTACTGTGCTGCTACGCGACTAACGGATCCCATATGATCTCTCAAGCAATACGGTACACCATTAACGAAAGCAATACTGGATGGTTAAGCTTGCCATTGATAGGGCAAATGGTGAAATCCGTACGGGTTACCAAGACCTCCGAACAGACGGAAACGACGATGAAACGATTAGGATAGACTGCCCACCGCCGAAGGAATGATGTGACGAGCGGCACACACCGCAACCGTTAGGCTAAACTGGAACGGCTTGGAACCAAGTCAGCGTGGCAACGACCTACTCACTTTGACTCTTCGATCAACATGGAAAGTGACGCAAACATCTTGCTCACCGTACCAGCTCAACAACTGCGCTATCCCACCGTTGAAACCAACCTCACCACACCCGGCGGGTTTCACCAACGTCACCGGCGACACCTACATACACGCCACCACCTCACGCATCAAGCCCGGAGTTCGTCGCTATCGCATCCGACGTACTCAGACCTGACACTGTTTCGTCGCGTTGGTACGACCGCGTCTCCCACAAAAGTCGATTCATACAAGTCTCCCCCTTGCGATGGGACAGGACAGCCTTGTTCGATGGATGACCTGACACGGCCGTGGCAGCGATGGCCCACCCACATCGGGCGGGTTTGGAGTCATTGAGCTGTCCATTCTCGACTAGTGCTAGTCTACTGGAGTGCTCCCATGTTCACCACCCCCGCTACGTGGACATCGTGGATACCGACCCACACAACAAAACGCACCCGTGGGTCACACCACCGAGTTGGTAACAAGTTCCCGAGTGACCAAGGGCGACTTGTTAATCTCGCACAATCCCGGCCAAGTTCAAGCCGAGTGGCAACACACCCGAGTTCTGCATGACGCGACACATACCATACCCCCCGGCGTTGCAAGGTTCTCTGACAAAGACGTTCGCCCCAACCTTCGGAGGAACATCATCGACTGGCATAGTTTCATCTTGCCGCCCTCTTTGTACGCCGCCTAGCGCCCAAATGTCTATCGACCCACGCATGGTCTTTGCCTGAATACGACGCCTCCCAACGCGCCTCGGACATGCCGCGCAACCACGCGACGCGCAACCCCCGCATGTCTTTGGCGCGCGCGTTTTGTTTCGATTTCTGGATCTACGAGAAGAAACCACTGAAAGTCAAGAACTTTGGCATCTGGTTGCGTTACGATTCCCGCTCGGGCACGCACAACATGTACAAGGAATTTCGCGAGCTTTCGCGTGCAGATGCCGTCAAGGCACTGTACCAGGATATGGCGGCCAGACATGGACAACAGATTCTCCGCGTTGTCGGGTTCGAAAAGTCGGACGACGTTCGTCGCCCTTACATCAAACAGTTCCTTACCCCCAAACTCAAGTCCCCTCTCCCACACCGTGTTGGGAAGACGAAATCGACCTTTGTTGCACACCGCCCGTCGACATTCTGATGGACAAGTGGTCCCCTCGAGCGTATGAGCTTGAATACTGTAGTTCATATATTCATCTCTCGTCAAGACGTCATGTTCGTGCAACAACGTCATGCATTTAGCCGCTTGAAGCAAGGTAGTGATGCAGCTACACTGGGACGTGGTTGTTATGTATATGCCCCAGGAGTTGGACACTTAGGCTGTTGAGACTTCCGACTATCACGAGGTAGGACCAGTCGCTGCTGCAGTGGAGACGCCCATCACCCTCCAAATTCTGCATTTTCCTTGCGAAGGACTCGGTGCCAGGGGGTTACGCTACTAAGCCTTCATTTTTCTGTGTAAACCCACGTCACGGTACTTTTTTTTTTCATATAACCCATTACTCCTGCAGAGCCTTGTTTACGACAACACCAGAAATGCCATGCCAGCAAAACCAGAGCGCGGATGATTCAAGGCTTGCGCCCTTCAAGAATCTGTCAAACTCAGAGTGTTGCACATGATATACCCTCGCGTTCCTCGGAAGCAGCAGTGGGTAGAGGGAGTCGGAGATCTCCTCCGAGTCCGTGGTCTGGTCGTACAGCTAGTAGAATGATACTAGAATCCCGCCATTGGAGGCTAGGCTGCTTCGTTTCTGTTCGGATCATTCTGGTATCACGTTATTAACCTGCGGCCAAGTCCTTCCATTGTCTCTTTCTCCGCCCCAGTACCCTCGGCATGTTCAAGGGGAGCAGCTCCGCAGACTATACCCAAGAAAGAGGTATGACTGTTCTCACCACAGAGGGTTGCGCGGACACTCGGAGAACACGTCAGACGAAATAATCGCGAAACAGTTTGGTTCTCTTAGCTCTCCGACTCTTCAACGGCGGTGATGGAACCGGCGGGGTAGAGCGTGTCCTGGAACACCAAAGGAAAACGAAACGTTTCTGCAAGTTCGCTGTCTCTATGTTCAATGTCTGCCTATCTTCCTTGACAATCTCTACGTGTGGTTGCGTGTCTGCTGGCTCAACAGTAACGTTTCGTTTCTCGTTTCATCGATAGGATAGGTCGATCAATTTGATACTTCCATCTATACCTGTGGGTACATAGGGCCAATGCTCCTCCTTCACCCTCACCCTGCCGTAGGTCCCCGATCGTTCGTATCGATTCATGCTCAGACCTCACCCAGACATTGTTATCGCGATTACGCTCGCACAATCGCCGGGATTGTCGGGGCGAGTTGCACGTTGTCACCATCCTCAACACCTTTGTTGCCCATTTTATCTTGGAAGATTGGGATACCCCTTCCAAGTGGGGCCACATCGTTTCGTTCTACCGGAAATAGAGGTCTTGATGTGTTTCACTTTTTTTTTCTCGTCGCGTTCTCGACATGGTCCCATCCTCCATCGCACTCTGTGTCGCGCGCGTCTTCTCTACACCCGAGGACTTCCGATCGGTATCGCTGGCCTGTTGGCAACCTGTTTTGGAACGCTCGGAATACCACAGGCGTGCTACACGTGGAGGCTGGTCTGTGCGAGCGGCATTGACCTGGTACGAGCAAGCGTTTCTGATAAGGATCGAGTCCCAGTCTCGTTATGTTCCGTTTCTCCTGAAACGTCGCTAAGATAAATGAGCATACTTGATATCGACTTGGGATTGCGCAAAGTATGAATTGCTATTGGATCTCATTCGGCATCCTCAGTGCTGTGCAACTCGACATTGTTATTTTAATCCATGGCCAACATACTCTTACAGGTTATCATCAAGATACCACGTCTACAGCTATGTGGTCATGTCAGCAAGTAATACCCCAAAGCGTAAATACCGAACGCATGCTTCACAGACGATTGCGCCTGCAACGATTACATGCCAGCATATCGCAGCCTTGGCAGCGCTAGAGAAAACGGAAAGGTCATGTTCAAACATCAATGCATGGACAGGCCCAACTCACGAAGAGATACAGAGGCAAACGATGCCCGCAACTTTGACAGATGCCGCCGCCGCTTCGGTAGTGCCAACGCCCCGCGTGGTCGCACTCGTGGTCGACCCTCAGTTTCTCCATCATCTCCTGGATCAGGCGTTGTCGGGAGGGATTTGTGTTAAGCGTAGACTTCGACGAACTGCCTTGCACAGAGGAAGACGTCGATGCCGACCCCCACACAGATGCCGATGCGTACATGGATGGCGTGGTTCGTGAGGAGCTTGATGCAGATGTAGATGCAGCGGTGGATGCGCCGGGCAGTGTTCGCGTGGGTATTGTTGATGCTGTGGACACCGTTCGTCTCGTATGGCTGGGGACCGCCTGTGGGGCGGGTGTCGGGGTAGGTTGGGGGCGTGCGGGAGCCACCGGTCGAGGCGGAGCGACAACTCGCACCGGAGCAGCAGGTTGCACTAGCGTCGCCGGCCTTTGTACTGGCGCAGGTCTTGGGACAGCTGGCGGATGCGCGACCACAGGAACACGGCGCGCCGGAACGACCACAGGCGCGGGGGCGGGAGCGGGTCGTGCCCGCTGCTCAGGTACAGCACGTCGTACACCTCGAGCCCCCCCGAGCTGCGCATCCACCCTCTCCTCTGCAGCTGCCAACAGTCGCCGCTCGTCCCACTGCGGACACGGACACGTCTTCCATCGCGCGCGACAGAGGTAACAAAATTCGGTTCGGCACCGGCAAGTCATGTGGAAGCAACCAACATTGAGTTCAATCATTTGTGAGCACCCGGGGCAGCGAGCCCAGCCAGACGCGCGACTCAGTTCGAGAACTTGGGTAGCATCTCTGTCAGGACGACAGACATGAGTCCAATCGCTGGTATATTGTTCGCGACATTTGCCACAGGTTCGTCTACCACAGTTTTGTGCAGGGCAAGTGTACGTTTTAGCGGAGAAGATGCCTTCTGAGAGGGGTCCTAGGAACCTGCTGCAGGTAGGAGAGGAGCAATAGACGCGTTTGAGGGTACTGAACTCGGCCTGTTTTTCCTGGAATGTGGTGATGAGTGCTTGCGGAAGGTGAGGTCGGACTTGCGCAAAGGGGATATTCTGCCTGCAGCAACGGGGCGGATAGAGCGTTTCGTCTTTGGTTGCAGATTGGAATAGATCCGTGATGCAGCCAACGTCGTAGTAGTGACCACAAGCAGCGCGAATTTCTATGCCGTAGATCGGGTCTTGACAGATGGCACAGTCGTGCCCAGTAGGACTGCGAACAGTGATATGGCGACAGTAGCGAGACATGGAACCCAAATCTTG
>JBBPUI010000249.1:0-27606 GCA_038094615.1 Heimioporus aff. retisporus
CCTTGTTCCCCGATCCGGATCATGTTGTGCGGGCACGCAGTCGAGATGTTTCAGGGGTTCTGCGAGGGCCGTTGACAACTGCTTGAAGCATAGCCTCCGCCGGGCGATATGCAAGCCAGTCTAGTGTGCCCAAAATACACACGTTGCCAGCACGGACAACCCCCAGGTGGCTCTGCCGTACCAGTGGGCGTTAGGATCAAATAGCAAGGAATATCCGTCAATAAGCTTATCACCTAACAATTGTGGCTATAAACCGTGAAGTGTTGAGGTAGGAAAGAAATACATGTGTCATTGTTCATCGTGCGAGGTAAAACACATTAGGCGGTGCCTGGGTTGTTCTACCCGCAGTAATCGTGCGGACTCCTCTCCGAGCTTGATTGTATGGTCCTCCAGCAGACTGTAGTTTCCTCATCCAGCGTTCTCGACCCTTCGTCTTCCTCGCAAATGAGACAGCAGAACATAGATGATGTTGAAAGGCAAAATAGATTCGGTATGAGGTGTTGCGATCTTGGCAATGATATAGTTATTCAGGGGCCGGGTAGGATGATGAGGGACCTGATGTCGAGCTGCGGGGGGAGTGGGGCAGTAGCGGGTGTGGCATCGAGATTCGACTCAAGGGAGGACCGTTGGTCCACGTAAACGAGTCAAACACTGTTCTTGCAAAAAAGGTATTTGCCGGCGAAGTCGGAAGTCGTTGGCTTACATACTCCTCGTGTCTGGGACGTCGTTGCGACTTCTACTCGCTGCCAGCGGAGTCGAATTTCCGACCTTCGGTGCTTGGCTTCCTTCTAGAGCATATAGTAAGGAACGAAGTAGTCACTTCCACCCGCATTCTATGATGGTGTACCCTGGTATGACAGTATTGGGGCGCCTTCCTATGCCCGCTGGCAGTGGCGTTGTGGGCCTGGACCGACACGGCGTTTCTGCAAGTTGACAGGAGTTCGGGGAACTGAAGTAATGATATCAGGCACGGTGTCGTGTCTCGGGTTTTCTTTCGCTCTCATGTTTATTGAGCCAAGCCGCGCAGCAAACACTAGTCACAGCAATCGTCTCGCGAACCATTAGTCCTATGACTGGTTGCCTAATCTCTAAAATGTGGCACCGTTTCATCACAGATACTGGGTATTCTTATAGTCCATTGATCTGCATCAGCTCCCGATCTGATCGAGGGTAATGATTACGGTCCATCCATGACGCCAGGAACAGCAGCGTCGAACAGAACCCACCATGATATGTGCGCTTAAGTGCCGCTCTTGTCATCATCCAGCTTGCTTTTTCTCTAGCCCCGGGATATGGACGAACTTCAGAACACAATGTTTTCACTACCTTACCGTACCCCATGTAACTTTCTTGCCAACGGGAGTAGACCGGTAAATCACACCACCCTTGAAACCGCCTCATCTCAACAACAAAAAACTCGTTTTCAACAAAAAATCTAACATACATTCAAGTAACACGTGCAAGAAGCCATACATTTCTAGAAATACAACGGACCTAATATGGGGCGGTACGTCTGATACATTTGGGTTGCGGTCGGTTCATAGAGTCTGAGCCGTCGTCAGCAGCTTCCGACATTTCCTCACCAGGACGTGGTCTATCAGGATTCAATAGAGGGCTGTATGCCCGCTCTTGTTGATCAAGCTTGAAAGTCCACGTAGGCATATAACACAGCTCCTGTCAACCAATGAAATCAGAAACCCGATGGACACCACCAAAAATCGACCTACTTCGAAGCCACACTCAGGTTTGCACTTGACCCATATGCTCCAATCAAGCCACGCCATCAGCTGATTTAAGTCCCTAGCCCAGACACTCCAAACCCGAGTCACCTCAGCAATGTCTATTGAATCCTTTGCGTTCAACGACGCGTCTATTCCAGCCCATACTCCAGCGGCCCACATCCCTATGACCACACGGCAAATCTCTCGGCTAGTTCCCCGTACCGACTGAAACAAAAGTTTTTCTGATTCGGTCATAGCATCCAATTCCGCCTCCATGGAGTACGTATGCGCCGTGGAGCAAAACCTGTAAATGGGAATCGTCCATTCCAGGTCGGTCTGGTCTGATGGATTTGTTGGTGCAGCAGAGAGTAGGATGTAAGGTGTTAACATGATTCTGAGCTGAGTCTGAGTCTTCTTGGCGAGGTCAACGATTTCGCTTGGGTTCGTTGCTGACGAATTAAGGAGACGGCGCGTCAGTTCGAGTCGTCCTGCGAATCGATCAACTACGACCTGGAAGAGTGTTCTCCAGTCGATTCCGCTAGACGAGGGCGCGATCAAGGTGGTCTCCAGCCGCGACTTCACAGCCGACAGATCTTTGCTAGATATGTTGCCCGCGCGATGGTTCCATCTCTCTTGGTTGACTCGAATAGCAACCAGAGATGGCGCAAGTTCGCTGTCATAGAAGGATATTAATCCGGCCAGTTCCAGCTGGACGCGCGTCTCCCCGGGGAAGTGATTGTGCCAAGACCCTGCACTTACAGCCCCGTGCGCCACTGCCGAAGCTGCAGAGCACTGAAATCTTTATCGACCAAGGCATCTAGAAGGGAAACACATACAGAGCATTGGTGGGAGGCTCAACCGACTCTGCAGGTTTGTGAAAGAGACTACTCTGACTCCAGAGGTGAAGTCACAAAGCATGGCCTCACTGGGAACCTTAGAAACCGACCCAGACGTCACAAGACGAAACTTACAAATCTAGTTCCATCCTGTAGCACAGGTGTTTTCAGAGAAGGACATCGAGGCAATGGAAGCTATACCTTACAAAACCGTCAACACCAAAATCTTTCCCCCAATCACAAAGGTCGTAGATCCGCCGTTCTTCGTCATCGGCGGAACCAATTTTGCCCCACACGATAAGATCTTGCGTATCCATTGAACCATACGGAAGATTTGCAGCACTACTTCCATCAAAATAGATGATCTTGAGGGGTCGTGTAGTCGTGAGAGTGAGGTGCCAGCATTCTTTCTCGGGTTTTTTGTCTAGTGCTCGGTCCCGGCAAAAGAGATACGAGTGTTCAGGATCCGTGGCAACCCATTCTGGACCAGGGGGCAACTCGCTGAGATTTGTGCCATGATAGAGAAGTGTTCCTTTCGGGATGACTCCTGGAACGATGTTATGGCCTATGTGATGATATGTGATCGACAGAAACACCGTTGCATGGATGCCCTACCATTCCTCATACGAGTATTGGGCCAATGTTGAAGTAGTGAATGCACTGTCTCGAATACGAGGTGATGAGTGTCATTCGGGTTCGGAGGCTCGCCGAGAGACCAATCCGTAAGATCCTCGTTGTTCCTGAATAGGACCCCGTTTCCATCTACTAGCCGACTGTGAGTAGAGGCCAACTGGACCTGATCAGCAATGGCTGGGGCTAGAAAAAATGCGCCGAGGGTAACAAGAGGTACTTGCCGCATCGGCGCAAGATACCAAAAAATATGAGCAAACCCGGCATGCATCCCCTGTAGTATCAGGCCGAAATACGGCGGAAGAGAGTTTATGACACCCCCTAGAGATATCCAGGCACGGCCTCAGGGGTCTCGGTTCCTCAGTTAGCCCAAAACGGCACCCGGCGACTACAAGCGGCGTGAATCAGTCTAGTGACCAGGCCTGACAGTCTATGAGGTTGCTGCGTTGAGAGGTAAACCGTCGATAGTTGGTCTGGTAAAAAGTTGTTCGTTTATCCGGTTGCACGGATTCTCACGCCACCCTCTACTTTGGCCATAAAAACAGCATAAATATACGGGTACTACCGATTATAGTTTGTGCGCGATCAGACTCGCTCGACAACTATATATGCATCGACCGTTTGCCTCTCAACACGGCAACTTGATAGACACCAGACTGGGCACGAATGCCAGTGTCGTTCTTCCCTCCCTCACCATCTCGCGTGCTGGGCAGCCTTGAGCTCGTCCTGGCTCCTTCGAGAATCTTTGTCTTGCAATTGTCTCACACACCCGGGTTGATCGATACTCTCCAGCGGCGCCCGCCTTGAATCGCTCGCGCTTTCATTTCCATACCGCACGGACTCCGTGACAATGGCGCGGCGTGTGCATTTTTGATTAATTAACGTATTGTTATGTACTAATGGCTTATATGTTTCCAGCATATATACGTACCACAGTCATATTTGTACTTGATCCGGCCTGCCTTTCGTGCTCCCTGGATGCCGCACCACTGGGAGTTTCGGCTCCTCTTCTTCACTGATGATTTGGAGCATAGTCTTTTTACTCCTCCAGCTATCAGTGACGTAAGGGTGACCTTTCCAGTACTCAGGTTCGACAATTAGTTATTTCTCTAAAGGACCGTGCATCAGGGGTGCAGGAGATCCGTCGGCATAACTGTGCCAACTCTCGGCGATTAGTGTAGATGCATTCCATACCTGAAAGTCTTCTTTCTCCGTCAGCACCGTACTTAGTACTAACAATCGAACGTCAATATTCAATATTTCAATCCTCGTATTAGGGTCATGCCGTCTCTTGTTCCTGTTTCTAAATATTGCGTAGTCAGACTAAGCAGCTGAAAGTAAAAAATGTGCTAATTGCACGCAACAAAATCCTGCGTATAGCTGCGAGCTGACTGCCGGGGTACGGTTGAAAACCCAGAGCCCCCCGCGCGGCTATATATGCATGTTCAGTATCATTGACCAACAATTATTCAAGACTATAGGGGGAAACCCGTCTGACACATCTAGGTTGCGGCCGGACCCAGTCCTCCGGCTCAGGTTCGATTATATCCGATAACTCCTCCGCGAGACTTTCTAAAACCATGTTCCGCAACTCAAAGCTACTCGGTCTCTCCGAAGGGGGGCGGCGTCTGCCTGGATCCGATGGCAAAGGGGGTCCGGGTCTCCTCTTCGGCCGAGGAAAACCGGCAGGCCACGTAGGTAAGTAACACATTTCCTGCACACCACTAGCATTAACATGCGAAGTCCACCTGATCATGCGACGGACTCACCTCAGGACTACATTCAGGGTCGCACTTGACCCATACGTTCCAGTCCAACCATGCCATCAGCTGGTCCAACTCCTCCGACCAAGTAGCCCACACCTGAGCTACCTCTGTGATATCGGGGGATTCCACCGTGTTCAACGACGCATCGATTCCAGCATAGACGCCCGTGGCCCACATCTTAGTTACCACACGGCAGATCTCTCGGCTAGTTCCTCGTACCGCTTGCAGAAGCAACTTCTCTGATCCAGTCATGTCGTCCAAGTAAGATTCCATGGAGGTCGTATGGGTAGTTGCGCAGAGCTTGTATATAGGGATTGACCAGTCCAAGTTGGCCTTATCAGCTGGGTCTGCCGGCGTGGCACCGAAAAGGATATAGGGAGTCAACATGACTCTAAGCTGAGTTTGGGCCTTGCTCACGACATCGAGGATTTCGTCAGGGTCGGTTGTCGAGCTGTTCAGGAGGTACCGTGTAAGTTCAAGCCGCCCTGAAAACCGATCAACGATGACTTGAACGAGCGTTATCCAGTCAATTCCGCTTGAGAGATCAGATGACTTGATCAAAATTTCCTCTAATCGAGACTTCAAAGCGGACAAATCTTCACTCGAAACGTTTCCTGCGCGATGATCCCACCTTTCTTGACCGGCTCGAACGGGAACCAGTGAAGGCACAAGTTGAATGTCATAGAAGGAAACCAGCCCACTTAGATCCAACTTGACCCGTGTCTCGCCAGGAAAATGATTGTGCCAGGATCCAGAGTTCATGACTTCAAATGCGGACGGTGACGCTAGATTTGCCTGAGTAAATTGGGGACATTTCCAGCTGCAACACTTACACATCGTGGGCGAGATGCCCGTACGACTCGGTAGATTCGCGAACGAAACTACGCTGACGCCAGAGGTGAAATCACATAGCATAGCCTCGCTAGAGCATTTCAAAAAGGGACGACACGTGCGCAAGAAGCTTGCTCACAAGTCCATTTCCATTCTGCGGCGATGTTGAATGCGACAGGAGAATGCTAATGAATATAAAGCCATACCTTATAAACGCATCCACACCAAAGGTTTTTCCCCAATTACAAAGGTCTTCGATCCGCCGCCAGTCTTCAAATACATCGCTAGGAGGGGTTTCTCCCCACGCGATAAGGTCTTGTGTATCCATCGAGCCGTATGGAAGTTTTGCAGCGCTGCTACCATCAAAATATACGACTTTGAGGGGGCGTGTTGCTGCAACAGTGAGATGCCAACATCCCTGATCAAAATAATCGAATCGAAATCCATTGCGGCAGAAAAGATACGAATGTTCAGGATCTGTGGCAACCCATTCCGGACCCGGCGGTAATTCCTTGCGATTCGTGCCATGATAAAGGAGTGTTCCTTTGGGTATCACCCCCGGAACGATGTTATGGCCTGTAGAAGAGCATGTGTTTCACCAAGCAAGCAAGTGGGGAAATCGCGTACCGTTCCTCATACGGGTGTTTGGCCAGTGTTGGAGGAACGAGTGCACCGTCTCGAATACGAGGTGGTCGGTATCGTTGGGATTCGGATAGATGTCGAGATTCCATTCTGCCACAAGCTCGTTGTCGGGAATTGCATGTATCTCGTCTAGCCAATCATGATTAGAGTTAAAAGGCACCTGGATGGCCTCGGGCACTGAGACTCTGGCCAGGAGCGCAGCAAGGCTGAAGAGAGCCGCTTGTAGCATCTCAGCACAGTGGAGGAGTCATAGTACTACCGATCAAACAGTTATTTAAATGCTGCGCTTGCGGTCCAGGCCGACATGTGTGAACGATTGCTAAGAAAAGCACATAATTTGCCGATTTGCAGGATTATGAGTCAGCACGCATGACGAGCGGAACAACACTATGGCTGCCACAGGAAGGATTCATCGGGAAGCGCTAACCTGTTGGGTGAATACGGTTGAAATCTTATCCCGTCATAACCAGAATTACAGGGAGGAGTGGCCTCGTATCAAACAAGGTAATCTGCTGCCCAGAGGTGTAATACCATCAGTGGCGGCAATTTCCGAAGTGATCACTGAACAATCTTCTTTCAGGTCCAACTTATCTTTTCAACACCCGCTGACCTCCAGAGAAGCTATAATGCTTTCTACTATCCAATTTTATTATCCACTTTTAATTATAAGGTGCAAAAGCTGTCTTATATGCATGAAGATTTACGCGAGAATCGAGACTCGAGTGGAAATCAGTGAACTTTGCTTGCCATCGTGGGGCTTTCCTCGGAAATGAGACATTCAAGAGGAATTCAAAAGCGAATAGTGAGCCATCCTTCCGAATTATACTTCTTTTGAAACACTAGTGGCGCTCGGCCATATTGCGGTGCAGGGATTCTATGCGGACATTCGAACTTTTGGGGTACGATGAAACCCCAAGCTGTTTGTCGGATGGTCTCAGCCATATGAAAGGCCGCCCTCGATTGCAATCCTTGTTACATAGCTGGATGTTGTCGCGCACACCGCAACCACGACTCGGCACGATGACGTAGGCAACAATATGTTCGAATTTCGGGGCAAATCATAACCTTATCCACTCCACTCCGTTTGGACAGACAGAATGCGAACAATGCACTATCTTGTGCACCAAATAGGTATGTATATGGGATCAATTCCAGCTTGGGAGAAAGGTGACAGGGTGAGGTAACTTTTGGGGTGCAAATGCAGATATTACTATGCGGCCAGATGTGGTGCGACTAGTGCTAATGTGGTTTATTGACGGATTGGTATATAAACCACTTCGCTCTGCAGTTGGCCGAAATTCAATCCCTTAGGTCATTGATTCCTCAGACACTATAAAATGTCTTCCCGAATCCCGTCAGTTGTTACAGCCAATCTCCTCAGACGATCGGAGTCTATTCCCGAGAACGCAATATCAGTGCAAGGACCGGACTTTGAGAAGAACTTGTCGCTTCAAGATTTTCTTGGTAGTTATGAGCGCATCGGATTCCAAGCAACTAGCCTTGGAAGAGCCATTGATATAGTCAATCGCATGGTTTGTCTACCTTTTTGTGTTCCATGCATGGGCCAAGTTACTTAATCATTGATTTAATTTTGTTCAGCGAAAATGTGATCCTTCAGAAGTACCCGGAACACTCAACGAAGCCAAAGGATCAAGCCTTCGTGCAAACACTCAGGCCCGTTGCAACATTTTCCTTGGCTATACATCAAACCTCATTTCGTCCGGCCTACGCGAAATCATACTCTATCTTGTAAAGAACAAACATGTTTCGGTGCTTGTGACGACTGCAGGAGGGATTGAAGAGGACTTTATCAAATGCCTTGGAAAGACGTACATGGCCGACTTTCACCTGAGTGGGGCAGATCTTCGAAAGAGGGGTTTGAACCGCATCGGAAACCTCATCATTCCCAATGACAACTATTGTAAATTCGAGGACTGGCTCAATCCTATTCTGGATACGCTGCTGGAAGAGCAAAAAGCTTCCGGCACAGTGTGGACACCAAGTTCCATCATCCGCCGTCTAGGCAAGGAAATAAATAATGAGGAATCGGTTTATTATTGGGCGTACAAGGCAAGCACGACACGCCTCCGTCGTTTGACCAATTGGAACCAGGCTGATGCACTCCATCTAGAACAACATCCCGGTATTTTGCCCAGCACTTACCGACGGCGCCATAGGGGACGTTGTTTATATGCAATCCTTTCGAAATCCTGGACTAACCATAGATATTGCACGCGATATTCGCGCATTGGATGAGCACTCCCGCAACTCGGCGAGGGCAGGAATGATCATCCTTGGCGGTGGCGTGTGCAAACACCAGATTACAAACGCGATGATGATTGTGGGTGTAGCCTATATTAAACGGATTATCTATTCATCTCCTTTTATTTAGAGGGGTGGGGCAGACTATTCTGTCTACATCGTCAGTACCTACATCGTTTTCACACCGACGCTACCGACCATTCTTCCAGAACACGGGCCAAGAATTTGACGGGTCCGATTCTGGGGCTCGACCGGACGAGGCCGTCTCGTGGGGCAAGATTCGCCCTGACGCTGAATCCGTCAAGGTACCTTTTCGTTTCCTGTTCTTGCGCCTGCGAACTGATGCTAACACTGGCATATTCCAAGGTATTTGCAGACGCCACACTGATTCTGCCCCTCCTTGTTGCCGCTACGTTTGCACAACACCCCGTGACGGCCAACACCACAGACCGCAGCGGAGGCTACGGGAACCCTAAGCCTCACGCCCGCTTGTAGGATACATGTACAATGCACTTTGCGACCGAAATGGTCTGCAACAAACTGTCTACTTGATTGAATGTCTAAGCATGCTCGTGTCCATGTCGAATACTTGCAAATGGAAGGCTCCTTTCTGCGCGGAACCCCCGGATCGGTGTTCGTACCAATAGTCATTGGTCCTTGAGGTCCTTGTCAGAGATAGCATCTTTGTTTTCCGGAGCCACTCGGTTCCGAGGCGCCAGACGTTCTATGTACGCCGCAACTTCCGGGTCACAAGACATTACTGATACCAACAACACATATCACCGGCCACCAAACAACAGCACGGGAAACCTCAGATTCGTGATAGCATACGCTTGCAAAGTCCACCTGAGGTTGTGCATGTCTGAGCCCAGTAAAGTCATGTTACATCAGTTACTACTCTGCAGCCAGTTACATGTATGTCCATTGTGATCGATGACTCCAGATGTATCTAGTATAAAGGCGTCGTTGGCACCAAGACTCTCATTACCCATTCACCTTTCTTTTTTGTTTCATGGCATGGGAGCTTCAGTTTCAGAGTAACTACCGTTAAAGAATACATAACATATCGCATCTTCCAATCGACAACTGATTAAATTTCGAATGGTTTCCATCGCCTGATACATCTCGGTCGCGGCCGAACCCATCCGTCTGCAGGCGTCGCGGCTTGCACGCCAACGTTTGCCGGTCCCTCTGGTCGAAGTTCATCAGGGGATGGCGCAGGTGGCTCAGGAACCTCACAACGACTTTCCGGAAGTATGCAGGAAACAGAGAAAAGCCAGGTAGGCAAGAAACGCGTCTCCTGTCGATCGTGGATCACGATATACGAAGCGTGGATGTGGCTGTTAAACGCACCTCTGGACCACAAACAGGGTCGCACTTCACTCGCACGCTCCAGTCGAGCCACGTCGTAAGCCGGGGTTTAGTCTTCTTTCCATGTAATCCAAATGCGGGTTACTTCGGTGACGTCCGGAGACCTGATGGGGTTTAACGATGGATCGATGCCTGCATATACCCCGGCAGCCTACATCTTTGTCACTACACGGCAGTTCTCCCGGGTGGTTCCTCGCCAGAGTCAGTTTCACGGAATCGGACATTGATTCCAACTCCGATGCCATGGAGTACGTATGCGTCGTGGGGCAATGCCTGTATATGGGGATCGTCCAATCCAAGTCGGTTTTATCCAGTGAGTCTACCGGCGCGGCAGAAAATAAGATGTAGGGTGTCAACATGACTCTGAGCTACGTTTGTGTTTTATTGGATAGATCGAGGATGTTCTCTGGGTTCGTGACCGAGGAGATGAGGTGACGCGTCGACTCAAGCCGTCCAACGGCCCGATCAACGACGATCTGAATCAGTGTATCCCGCTCGATCGCCCAACGGATCTAGTCAACACAGCATAGATCCTTATGTTTGTAGCTAATAAATCTTCCTCGGATAAATTTTACGCGCGATGGTCCCGTCATTCTTGATCGGCCCGAATGGGAACTAGTGAAGGCGCGAGTCGCGTATCATAGAAGGAAACTAATCCAGCTAGGTCCAGCTGAATGCGGGTTCCTCCAGGGAACCAACCATGCCTTGTCCCGACATAAACGTTCTCAAAGACGACCAGTGGGGCTGTTGAAGAGCCTCAGCTGAATGTATACAGGGGACCCGAATAGACAAGAACTTACATGTTCTCCGAGCGCCTCCAGCATTATATGGCACTACTAGGTTCGCGAAAGACAACGTTGACAACAGAGGTGAAGTCACAGAGCATGGCCTCACTGGACGCATTTAACTTGGCGGAGCTCGTACACAAGCAAAAGAGTTACCCACAAGGCCATTTCTATCCTATGATGACGTTCAGCATGGAGAGAAGCACAATAAGTCGAAATCGATACCTCACGAAGCCGTCAATATTGAATTTCTGTCCTATTCGCACAATTTGTTCCTCGTCTACATCAGGGAGCAATTCTTCCGGCAGAAGAAGGTTTGCGTATCCATCGTCCCGGACGAAAGCTTCGCGGCGCTGTTCCCGTCGAAATATATAATCTTGATAGGTCGAGTGGCTACGACCGTAAGTTGCCAGCATTCCGTCTAGACATGACTCAAGGCATCCGCAACCGGTTTCCGGCAAAAAAAAGTAGGGATGTTCAGGATCCAGCGCTGCCCACTCGCAGCCTGGAGGAAATTCCTTGGCGAGGTATTCCATGATATAGAAGGGTTCCTCTCGGGATGGTTCCCGGCGCGGTGTCGTGACCTGGGAAAGAGCATGTGTTGTACAGTCATACGAACACAACAACCGTTACGCACCATTCCTCATGCGGGTGTTGAGCCAATGTTAAAGCAGAGAGTGCACTGTCTCGAAGGCGAGATGATCAGTGGCATCGCGGTCTGGTACCCTGTCGAGGATCCATTCCGCGAGACCGAAGTTGCCGTCGATTCGAAGAGTAATATGGTGGTTAGGCACTGGCAGTTGGACCTGAACAGCCTCAGCGTGCGGCGTAGGTGCAAAAACTGATGCAAGGAGACCAAAGAGAGCCGCTCACAACATTTGCCCAAGCTATAGGACCGAAGCGCTGACACTTCATATTATCATTTATGGGCCAACACAGTAAAGTTGCATCATGCTTGTGGCGGTTTCAAAGGGACAACATTCGCACGGGTAATTTACGCTTGTAGTCACAGGTCTGTCAGACAAGAATTGATCCAAAGGCTCTATTCTTTTTTCCAAGCTGCTAATGACAGATAAGATACTATACATCTTGGATCATACTATGAGAAATAAGTGTGCGGTACGATCCTACAGGTTCCAAAGATCTCGCTGCACAAACAGTAGCCCAGTAGAAACCAAACTTGACAGACCCAACGAGTACATAACAAGCGCCTTTTGCAAACATATTCCTAATCGCGCGGCAGAAAGTCAAAGGGTTCAAACCGCCTGATACACTTTGGTTTCGGCCGCACCCAATCGGTGTCTACATCGGGCCTGCCATTACACGGCCCTCCCACAGGAAAATCCTTCGTTGGCAAGTCGAAACTAGTCAAGCCATGGGGAAAGGGACCACCAGGATAACAGGGAAAATCGGCGGGCCAGGTAGGTAAGTAACACATTTCCTGTCAATCATCATGAGCGACACAACGAACAGATAAACCAAGCGCACCTCTGGACCACAAGCAGGATCGCACTTTACCCACACGCTCCAGTCGAGCCACGTCATCAACCTATCTAAGTCCTCTCTCCATGCAGTCCAAACCTGAATGACTTCAGGGACGTCCGGAGAATCATTGGTGTTCAACGACTGATCGATCCCTGCATACACCCCGGCAGCCCACATCTTTGTCACTACACGGCAAATTTCCCGAGTAGTTCCTCGCACAGCTTGTAGAATCAGTTTCTCGGAATCAGTCATTGATTCCAACTCTGATTCCATGGGGTATGTGTGCGTCGTGGAACAATGCCTGTATATGGGAATCGCCCAATCCAAGTCGGTCTTATCCAGTGGGTCTGTCGGTGTGGCGGAAAATAGGATGTAGGGTGTCAACATGATTCTGAACTGAATCTGCGTTTTATTGGCTAGTTCAAGGATGTCGTCCGGGTTCGTTTCCAACGAGTTCAGGAGATGATGTGTCAGTTCAAGCCGTCCAGCAAATCGATCAACGATGACCTGAGTCAGTGCTCTCCAGTCCACCCCGCTCGACTTTACGGAAGGTCTGGTCAATGAAGCCTCCAATTTCGATTTCATAGCCAAGAAATCTCCGCTGGATACGTTCCGCACGCGATGGTCCCATCTTTCTTGAGTGGTCCGAATGGGAACCAGTGACGGCGCTAGCTGCGTGTCATAGAAGGAAACTAGCTTGGTCAGGTCTAGCTGGATGCGCGTCTCGCCAGGGAATCTGTTATGCCATGTCCCAGCATGAACGGTCTCAAAGATAGCAAGTGCTGTCAAAATTGCCTCATCCATTACAAGCACGATAATAGATTGGAGGAAAAACTCACATGTAATACTTTTCGGTCGTAGCAGATTCACAAAAGAAACAAGGCTGATGCCAGTACTGAAGTCGCAGAGTATGACCTCGCTAAAATCATTTAAACGGGCAGAAGCGATGGTTAGTAGGTTGGCAGTAACTTACAACGCCATTTCCATCCTGCGACAACATCAATGTATCTGATTATCGGAGGAGGCTGAAACTCACCTTACAAATCCATCCACACCCACACCCTTTCCCCATTCACAGAGGTCCTCAACTCGCTGGATTTCATCCCATAGTCCATGGGGTGAATCCCCCCATGCGAGAAGATCTTGGGTATCTAATGGGCCGTCCGGAACCTTCGCAGCGCTGCTGCCGTCAAAATATATGACATTGAGAGGTCGAGTGGTTACGAGTGTAGCCTTCCAGCATCCCGACGAGGAATGACCCGAGGAAGCCAAGAACGGCTCCCGGCAGAAAAAATACGCGTGTTCAGGATCTAATGCTATCCATTCAGCGCCTGATGGCAATTCTTGGCGATCCGTGCCATGGTAGAGGAGAGTTCCTTTCGGAATTACGCCCGGCACGATGTTATGGCCTAGGGAAACGTGCGTTTCAGTTTTACTGAATGCCAGACGGATGAATGGATTACTCACCGTTCCTCATACGAGTATTGGGCCAGTGTTGAAGCAAGGAGTAAACTGTTTCGAACACAAGGTGATCAGTAGCATCGGAATTTGGGAGCTTATCGAGGGCCCAGTCTGTATGGTCGCCATGATCGACATTCGGAGTAGCTGGGCGATAATCCTGTACGAGTGGCACCTGTACTGCGAGTGCAGAGAGTAGAACCGATGCAACAAGAGTGACTCCGGAAAGAGCTGCTCGGACCATCACAGAGCACCACGAAATAGCGGGCGAAAAGATGCGCTCGTCTGAGTTCTGAACCAGACGCCCAATTAAATGTTTCAGCTACGTACACTAGCATTCGCGGCGTAGTCTAACAACGTAATAAAGACTCAACCTTGTAGATACCTTAACAAAAAAGACTTGGTTACCAAAAATGGTTGTTCGCTTCACCATCGGTGAGCTGGTGCCACGTGACTTCCGCCGGAAATTGGTGATAGTGATCGTCGGCCTCAGTCTACCAGCCCACCCATGCGCCGCCCCGCCCTGAAACCACTACTGCCCTACAATGTACGAGTCCGAGCAACGGCTGTGCGATGACGATGACATGTCCAAGATATCGGAAGAGTGCATCATCTGCAAGGTGACTGCCTTGTTGCCCTACATCCCATCCGAGACCTGCAATTATCTGATCTGGGTGGCGGTTCTCGTCCGGCCACGGTGTCGAAGAATACCAACTTCCGGAGTAACATGCAGTGACTTGAAAAAAAAACGAGCGAAATTAATTGAATGATAAAGCAGCGGGCGCATGATTGCACTGGAACCGACTTGACAACAGGTTCGCCGCTCATATCCAATCGAAGGTTCATTGGAATGGTTCTCATCTAGACGAGCTGGTGGCGCTACAGAGAATGTCCGTCAAATACGGCGGTGGCACGTATGCGGTGGAATGAAGGTGCTAATGGCCGGTAGGATGCACTCCCTTTGGAGCGGAAGGATCTGGCGTCGCCACAAGTAACTTACCGCCCTATCGAGTGCTTCAACTTCTCACGCTGAAAGCCACTTTCCTACCGAGTACCTATGTGTAAGTTATATACCCAAGTTTCCTTGTACTCACTGCGTCAGTAAAACAAGTCAGCATGCCAGTTCCGCTATAGTTCAGGCCTGGGAAACCTGGCACGGATGCTGATTTTGTGCACCATGGGAGAACGTGCCTTCACCATGGCACACAGACGCGTCAGCAATGCGATTCAATATTGGGTAGACGTCAACATTTGCCGATGGGCCCAAATGGGGCCGCCAACAAGGTGGTATCAGATGTCTCCGAGGATGTAAGTCACCACAAAGGGCTTTCACTGCAGCGTTTTAACAAAGGTACACGCTCTAAATTACGACCCGAATCCGGGGGAATCCCCTATTAAGACGCCACCTCAAGCTTCTTCACGAGGTTCTTTGCCTGTAGTCGCAGTCGTCAGCATCACTCAACCAAGCGAACCGCGAAAAGCTACATGGTAAGAGGTGGTCTTGCCGGTGTTATCGTTCTTGATGGAGTACCGCACATCCTGTAGTAGAAGGCATAAGACTTCAGAACCTCAATGATCAAAGCGGGATTCACGCACTACTCCAGATCCATGAACCTCGGTAATTTCGCCGTAACTGTGCGAGACATTGTCTTGTCCGCCGCCCACAGGTCGATACTCGACCCTGTCTCCTTTCTGCATCCGTGAAGTCAGTCGTATACGCAACAATCATCTACAAGCTTTACCTGGTATTGGGACTCAGAAGTTGTTTCCGATTCGGCCTATTGCATTCATCAGCTACGAGAACCAATATGCAACATCTGTTTACCATCGCGCAAAGTGAAGATGAGAGTACACTTAGAGAAAGAACCTCCTAAGCATTCTTGCCCTTATATACTTTGGATTTTCGATTGTATCATGTACGACGTCATAGGTAGTGTTAAGTAATCTATATCACGTGATGCCAAAATATGGGCTACTCTTTTCACTCTTTCCCACTTAGTCGACGATGGCTGAGTCAAGTCCACTCCAGTCCATCGACGAGCACCGTCTCCTTCAGGTATGATTCGAGTGTAGTTTATTTTTATTTTATTTTATTCAGTCCTGATATCCTCGGCAGGCCGCCCTCGAGCACCCGTTTGAACCCACGGAGGTTCCGCTCAGTCCCGCGACTTCGTCCGTTCCTCCACCTCCCACCGCTCTCGCTGTTTCTCCAGAACTTGCACAGTCACCCCAAGAAACTGATACCTGGCAGTCAACTTACGCTTCTCAAGTATCCGAATGGCGCGCCCAATCCGCTTCCGCCCGTACCAAAGCCGAACTGACGCGCTCCAAATGGGAAACCATTCGTGCCCGTGAGGCCACAGAGCGTGAAGCCTCAGGCCAACCACCCGAGTCTTGGGATGGCCTTGGTGATCATATCACCGTCTCTGCTGCCGCTGCCTCCGAGGCCGTTTCCCACTCCCTCTCTGCGTCAGTCGCTTCCCTCGGTTCTCTCGAGCACGTCGCGCCTCACGAGGCGCACGAGGACAGTGGAGAGCGCGCCATACGGCATGGGGTACCGGAAATTAGCATTGGTTCGCCTTCCCAGCGATGGGAACACGTCTCGTCCTCACCCACGTCGTCGTACCCTTCCATGTCTTTTCCAGAGGCTTCCGTGCCTCACTCGCCCTCACCCCAACCCGCCCTCCTTGCACCGGCTCCCGCACCAGCCCCTGCTCCGACGCATTCGCATTCCAAATCGGAGAACGATCAGACATATGTTCCTCCTTCCATGCTACCGTCGATCATGGACAACAGAGTCGCTCCACGGACACGACTGTCACTCGTATTGTCCTCGCTTACTATTAACCTGCTACTACCCTTTATAAATGGTGTTATGCTCGGTTTTGGAGAGATCTTTGCAAAAGAGGTCATTGTTGGATGGTTTGGTTGGAAACGCCATGGGAGTACTGCTGTCGCTCTCGGGCTCCGGCGGTGATCGACGATCTTTTGTTAATATGTTGGCCGTGCTTTGTATAACCATACTTTGCGGTCGGTGATGTAGAATTTATGCTGGTCGCATTATGATGGCAACATAGTGTGTGAAGTTCACCGTGAAAGACTGGTCCCGGATTGGTGCTCTCGTGTCACTTTAACCATCCTGAGATTCTTTAGCTTTTGTTAACGTCCTTCTCTGCATCGTAGTGATTCCGCTGCCCGCAATGAGTCTCACCGTCGTGTTGCTCATGGTACATGTGTGTGATCAACAGCTTTGTAGCGTACCATCATTTATACATGTCAATTTCCAAATCTCCCAGCTTCTGAACGGACTTCCTAAGGGTTCACCCACTCGCCGACTTCCACACGTGCATGTTTCGGCATGCAATGCGACGTCTTATATACCTATCTTTGGGCTTATGCTCCGCGATCGTGGACGGAGGTGGATGAATGTATACACGGAGGTTATGTACATGTATACTAATATGCGGTGTGATACATGGGAGACAGAAGTGGGCAAGCGCTTTGAAAGCGCCACGGCTCGGTGGCTACCTGCTGTGCAAGTGAGAGCTGCGAGGGTGGGTGGGCCACTCTCGCGGTCGCGGCTCAGCCGGTCCCGCTATTGGGCGCCTGGGCAAAGAGCCGCGAGGAAACGCCGATGCGATCTGGGTGAGGTGGGTTGGGTGCGGCGAAACTCGTGTACATCGAGCCTTGCACTTTTGCGTTGAGCAGAGGTGCCAGTGCGAAGGGCGAAAGCAGAGCATCACGTGAGGACTACTTTGCCCGAAGACCTTACGTTTCAAGCTGGCCCACTCGCCTTGCTTATTGTCATAACGCTCACATTGCTCATTGGATGCAACCTCGCACCTGCGGCGAGACATGGCATGCTGCACGAAACAAGGGCCCCTAAATGCTTTGTGTCAGGCCTCCGAGTTCTCCCAACCATTGGGATTCGTACTAATACTATTTTGTCCTCTCAGACATCATGCATCATGTGCCACACTACAACCCACCCGCCGCAGTGTGGCTTCCATTACAGAATATGGGCGGCAATCCAGGGAAGCGACAGTCGTGCTGCTAGGCCCGCTTCTGAATCCTATGGATGCGTCCTCGTGTTCACAAATTAATGTTGTGTTTGTGCGGTCAAGCTGTTCTCTCGGTGCGTTTTTGCTGTCGGCTCATCCTATACATATATAAGGCGAAATCCAGTTTACTGTAGGTCAATATTGGTTGCAGCGTCACAGCAGAATTTGGTCCAACAATCCACACGTCTTCAGCGAAAGTAAATCATCCTGGCGCCTTATCTAGGCGCGCACCTGACGTCCTGTAGCCGCGAGCACCAGGCAGTGAACACGCCACTGAACACCGTTATATCAGGGTTTGCAGGCGCCGTCATTGCTGATCCTCATGGCCTCTGGATTCCCCATAGGGGGCTCTATATAATTCCCATTGCCTGCCATCTCAGGATGTTGCGTACACCATCATGCAACCTCGTACTAAGCAGGCATTGGAACTCACTCTGGTGGTCCTTGGCCAAACTATTCTTCTTTTCGCCGCGTGGGGCTTCGTTATTGCGATTGGTACCCATGACCCTCTTACTCTCAACAGCAATTTCGTTGGCCTCTTGCAAAGATACCAGACCGAGCAACGCTGGTTGACCACGGCAATAGCCACTGCAGTGTCGATAGCGAGCAGCAAGTTCGGTTTCGTCAGATCTTTTTAGCGATGCTCCTCATGATCATTTTAGGTGTTTGGCAATCGCCTTCAGGGAAGCGTTGCGTCATCGTGTACACAGTCCAATCTCATTGGCACGCCTCAGCGGTGGGGTCGCCTTGGCCAGGGGCGCCTTCTACTTCAACCTGAGCTTTCGCCACTGGGAACAGATCCTGATAACCCTCGCGATATTCGTGACGACGAGTACGCTGGTGTCGAGGTAAACATATTCACTTCTTTAGGAGATATATATGATCTCACGGCGCTGAATAGTTGGACCACTCTGCTCACACCAACCACCTTTGCTTGGAATGTTACAACGCATGGATCGGAACTTGATGTCAGTAGCAATTGGCTTGATACTGCACTTCAGAATGCTGCAGGTAATGTCAAATGGTCCAAAGCCCGGATGCATGACCGATCACGCTTCGTTTAGGTGATGCAAATGCATCAACCCTTTATGGATTTGGGAGTGTGTTGGGCGGTGTGACCGCCGCGCAGTACGGCTCTGGTACGGCAGGAATCTTCAACTTCAATGGCGTCAAATACAACGTATCTACAGGTGCGTATTAATTTAAGTTTTCTGCTTGTTAGTAACACTACGCCCTGCAAACAGGCGGTATATTCCCCGTGATTTCATCGTATAACAGTTCATCCCAGTCCACCGCCAACAATAATTCCGGCCTTTTGTTCGCTGGTGGTTCGGTTCCGACGAACTTTTCTGCGCAGGTTCCATCGAATCGCACATTTCATCCGCTAAACAACAGTCTTACATTGACGCAGCAAGGTCTGACTGCAAATGTAACATGTACTCAAGGTGAACTCAATCCTTCAGCCGTTAGTTCGCCGTCAACCGTTTCGCTTCCCGGTGGGGGCACTGTCTCCCTGTTAACATGGAACATTTCGCTGGGATGTAGTGAAGGTAAGAGTGCTATTTGTCAGGCCCAATCGCAGGGTATAGTAACAATTTGTTGCACGCCAGGAATCCCAGCTGCGCAACAGTACGTGACGCTAAACACCCTTGGCACAGGGTTCGCCGCGCCCGGGCTAGTTGCCTCTCTTGTGTGCCCTTTTCCTAGTCCGGAACAAACCTTGAATTTAACTTGGCAGAGTTTTAGTGAGTTCGTGCTGTCGCCTTCGAAGAAACAGAGGATCAAGCTGAGTTGTGCTAGCTGTGACAACATATGGCTATGGAAAGTACGGTTTCCTCCCGTCGGCGGTTTGCACGATAACTCCCCTCGTCACGTCGTCACTCGTACAGTATTCGGGTGGTATTGTCGATGTGACTGTCCTCGAATCACAACCCCTCGGGTCGAACAGCTACCTGGCGCTTATGTTGGCTGATCTGATTTCCTTCTATTCGTGGACAACGCAAAGTCTGACCTCGAACATTCTCGGGGATTCTCTTTATTCCATCAATGTCGCCACTACAGGCAATAGTGCAGCCACCGAAGGTGATCTTCTGAATGAGTTGGTGAGCACCACCCCGTCCGCCCCGGCCGAAACAGGTTAAACACGTTGTCTCAGGAATTATATTGGCGTGGCATTATCGAACTCACCGGGACGGTACGTACTTGGCATCCAACCAATGTTGATCGGCATCGTGACCAGGTTTCGTCAAATGCAGTTCATTCGATCCGGATTTTCGTTGGATCCAAACTCCACCCAAGCACAAGTGGAACTGACCGGGTTCGAGACGATCACGGTCACAGGGTGGAAATTCTACTGGAAACTGATTGGGTTTACGGTCTTACCCATCACGGTCGTGTCGCTGCTCACGTATGCCGTCGCTTTCTACACGTTCTGGATCGTCTGGAAGGGCTGGGGCGACAAGTCATCCACGGCGTTTGACCCATCTGATCCGATCCACTTGATGATGGTGTCCTCGAAGAGGGTGGAGGGTGAAGAGGATAATCTCGGGGATCACTTGGCTGGATTTGACAAGGATGACTTGGGACTGATCGAGAATGAAGGTAGGAGGGTGGAGGTGCGGTTGGTGCCAGCCGAGACAATCCAGAAGCGAGCGCCGGCGGTCGAGAGGGAGGAAGGCAAGAAGAAAGGGGAAGGCAAGAAGAAGGTGGAACAGGTCGACTATGAGTACATACGATTTGCGGTTGAGTCGAACGGCAAAGGGGAGGGGGAGGCGCAGGGGCCGGTGCAGGGGCCGGTGCAGGGGGAGAAGGAAGTTAGCACGGTGGCGAGCGGGCAGAGCGCGTGATGGGCGGACAGCCTTTGCCAGCACTTCTTGTACGTGTGTTATCTGCTTTGAGCTTTGTCTACGCAGGCAGAGTGAGTTTTTGGAATTGCTCCGATTCGGATATAGAAGAGGAGAACCCGAGATCATCGCCTCCTGGTTGTCGATAGGCCGATTCTATCAGACCCAAGTCCGGCTTACAGTACCACGTGTTCTCAAATCCCGCATCATGTGATCATGAGACTTGACTGTTTGTTTTTCCGGGAGAATACGCGCTCGGTTGATGCTGGTCCCCGATGTACCCATCGGCTTGGGCAACTAACACCTCTGCAAGTGTGTGTGAAAAAAGTCTGAGAGAAATATCCTCGGCAGGCCGCACTCGAGCACCCGTTTGAACGCACGGAAGTTCCGCTCAGTTCTGCGACTCTGTCTGTTCCTCCACTTTCCACTGTTTTAGCTGTTTCTCCCGAACCCGCAGTTACCGCAGGAAACTGATACCTGGCAGTCAACTCACACTTCCCGAGTGTCCGAATGGTGCGCCCAATCCGCTTTTGCCTATACCGAAGCCGAACTTACGCACTTCAAATGGGAAACCATTCGTGCTCGTGAGACCGTGGAACGTGAAGCCTCAGGCCAACTTGCCACCCGAGTCTTGGGATGGCCTCGATGATCATATCACCGTCTCTGTTGCGAGGCCGTTTCCCACTCCCTCTCTGCGTCAGTTGCCTCCCTTGGTTCTCTCGAACACGTTGCGCCCCACGAGGCGCACGGGCTTCCGTGCCTCACTCGCCCTCACCTCAACCAGCCCTCCTTGCGCCAGCTCCCGCGCCAGCCCCTGCTCCGACAACCATATTACAAATCGGAGAACGATCAGACGCATGATCCTCCTTCCACGCTACCGTCGATCACGAACAACAGTGTCGCTCCACGACACAACCGTCACTCGCATTGTCCCTTGCTATTAACCTGCTACTACCCTTTATACATGGTGTCATGCTTGGTTTTGGAGAGATCTTTGCAAAAAAGGTCATCGCTGGATGGTTTGGTTGGAAACGCTATGGGAGTACCACTGTCGTTCTTGGACTCCGACGGTGATCGACAATCTTCTATTAATATGTTGGCCGTGCTTTGTATAGCCATACTTTGCGGCCAGTGATATAGAATTTATGCCGGTCCCATTATGATGTTTAGTACTAGGTTAGCAACAAAGTACGTGAAGGTCCATTTCCAAATCTCCTGGCGTGTCATCTTCCGGACGGACTTGGGGTGCACCCACTTGCCGGCTTCCTCATGTGCGTATTTTCGTACGCAATGTGACGTCTTATATAGTCATCTTTGGGCTTATGCCCCGAGATCGTGGACGGAGGTGGATGAATGTATACACGGAGGTTATGTACATGTATACTATGCGGTGTGATACATGCGAGATGGCAGAAGTGGGCAAGCGCAAAGCGCCACGGCTTGGCGGGTACCTGCTGCGCAAGTGAGAGCTGCCGCTAATCGGACCCGTGGACAAAGAGCTGCGAGGAAGCGCCGATGGGATTTGGGTGGGATGCGGTGGACGCGACGAAACTCGTGCCGAGCGGAGGGTGAACCCAAAGAGCGTGGGAACTACTCCACCCGCCGCCCGAAGGAGGCTTACGTTGAGGCTGGACTCGTGCTTTGCTTATTGTCACAACGCTCTCGGTACTAATCTGACCATAACATTGCTCATCGAGTGCAACCTCGCACCCGCGGCGAGGCATGGCATGCTGCACAGAACAAGGGCCTCTAAATCCTCCGTGTCGCTGTCAGCCCTCCGAGTCCCCCCAACCATTGACTCGGCTCATTCTTGTGTTATTTTGTTTTCTCGAGTGTCATGTGCTACATTGCTACCGACCCACTGCAGTGGGCTTCCATTACAGAATATGGGCGGCAATCCAGGGAAGCGACAGTCGTGCTGCTCGGCTCGCTTCTGAACTCTATGAATACGTCCTCGTATCCACAAACGTTGTGTTCGTGCAGTCAAGCTGTTCTCTCGGTACGTTTTTGCTGTCAGTTCATCCTATACGTATATATAAAGCGAACTCCAGTCTACCGTAGGGCAATGTTGGTTGCAGCGTCAAAGGCGTGCGTTACGGCAGAACTTGGTCCAACAATGATATGTCTTGAACAAAACCAAAACCTCTTGGCGTTTTATCTAAACGCGCACCTGATGTCCCGTAGCCGGGGGCACCAGGCAGTGAAGCGCCACCGAATATCGTTATATTAGGGTTTGTAGGCGCCGTTGTAGCTGGTCCGCATGGCCCCTGGATTCCTCATATGATGCCCTATATAATCCTCTTTGCCTGTCATCTCAGGATGTTGCGTACACCGTCATGCAACCTCGCACTAAGCAGGCACTGGAGCTCACTCTGGTGGTCCTTGGCCAAACTATTCTTCTTTTCGCCGCGTGGGGCTTCGTCGCCGCGATTGGTACCCATGACCCTCTTACTCTCAGCAGCAATTTTGCTGGCCTCTTGCAACGACACCAGACCGAGCAACGTTGGTTGACCACAGCAATAGCCACTGCAGTGTCGATAGCGAGCAGCAAGTTCGGTTTCATCAAACCTTTCCAGCGATGCTCCTCATGATCATTTCAGGTGTCTGGCATTCGCCTTCAAGGAGGCATTGCGTCATCGGGTACACAGTCCGATCTCATTGGCACGCCTCAGCGGTGGGGTCGCCTTGGCCAAGGGTTCCTTCTACTTCAACCTGAGCTTTCGCCACTGGGAACAGATCCTGACGACCTTCGCCATATTCGTGACGACAAGTACGCTGGTGCCGAGGTAAGTATATTCACTTCTTTAGGAGATACATATGATCTCACGACGCCGAATAGCTGGTCCACACTGCTCACCCCGACTACCTTTACTTGGAATGTAAATGCGTATGGATCGGAACTTGATATAAGTAGCAGTTGGCTTGATTCTGCGCTTCAACTAGGCGGAGGTAATGTTAAATGGTCCAAAGCCCAGAGACACGATCAATCATGCCGCATTCAGGTGGTGGTAACTCATCAGCCCTTTATGGATATGGGAGTGTGCTGGGTGGTGTGACCGCCGCGCAGTACAGCTCTGGTACCACAGGAATATTTGATTTCAATGGTGTCAGATACAACGTATCTACGGGTGCGTATTGATCTAAATTTTCTGCTTGTCAGTAACACTACACCTTGCAAACAGGCGGTATATTTCCCGTGATATCACCGTATAACAGCTCATCCCAGTCCACCACCAACGATAATTCTGACCTTTCGTTCGCTGGTGGTCCAGTTCCGACGAACTTTTCTGTGCAGTTTCCATCGAATCGCGTAATTCATGCACTCAACAATAGTTTCACATTGGCGCAGCAGGGTCTGACTGCAGATGTAACGTGTATTCAGGGCGAAGGCAATCCTTCCACCGTTACCGTATCGCCAACTGTTTCATTTCCTGGTGGAGGCACTCTCACGCTGTCGGCGTGGAACATTTCGCTTGGATGCAGTGAAGGTAAGAGTTTTATTTGTCGGGCCCAATCGCAGGGTATAGATGACACTTTGTCTGACACTAGGAATTCCAACTGAGCAGCAGTATGTGACACTATCCAACCTTACCACAGGATTCGCCACGCCCGGACTAGTTGCCTCTCTTGTGTGCCCTTCTACCAGTCCGGGTCAAACCATGGATTTATCTTGGCAGAGTTTCAGTGAGTTCCTGCTGTCGTCTCCAAAGAAACAGAGGTTCACGCTGTTGTGCTAGCTGTGACTACGTATGGCTATGGGAAGTACGATTTCCTCCAGTCAGTGGTTTGCACGATAACTCCCCTCGTCACGTCGTCACTCGTGCAGTATTCGGGTGGTGTTGTCAATGTGACTGTCCTCGAATCACAACCTCTCGCGTCCAGCAGCTACCTGGCGCTTATGTTGGCTGATCTGATTTCCTTGTATTCGTGGACGACGCAAAGTCTGACCTCGAACATTCTTGGGGATGCTCTTTATTCCATCAATGTTGCCGCTACAAACAGTAACACAAATACTGAAGGTGATCTTATGAATGAATTGGTGAGCACCGCCCCATCTGCCCCGGTCGGATCAGATTAAACACGCCATATCAGGAGCTGTATTGGCGCGGCATTATCGAACTCACCGGGACAGTACGTACTTGTCATCCAATTAATGTTGATCGGCATCGTGACCAGGATTCGCCAAACACAGTTCATTCGATCCGGGTATTCGTTAAACTCGAGCTCCACCGAGGCGCTGGTGGAAGTGGCCGGATTCGAGACGATCACGGCAATGGGGTGGAAATTCCGCGGGGACCTGCTTGGGCTTACGGTCGTGCCTATCACGGTCGTGTCACTGCTCACGTATGCCGTCGCTCTCTATACGCTATGGGCCGTCCAGACGGGTCAGGGTGACAAGTCGTCGTCTACGGCGTTTGACCCCTCGAATCCGATCCACTTGATGATGGTGTCCTCGGCGAGGGTGGAGGGTGAAGAGGATAATCTCGGGGATCACTTGGCAGGTTTTGACAAAGATGACTTGGGACTGATCGAGAATGAAGGTAGGAGGGTGGGGATGCGGCTGGTGCCAGCCAGGACAGAGCAGGAGTCGGTGGTGAACGCGGAGAAGGAAAAGAAGGTACAGGATGGGAAGGAGGGAGTGGTTTATGAGTACATACGATTTGCGGTCCAGCCGAACGACAAAAAGCAGGAGGATGGGAAAGGGACGAGGCCGGAACAGGGGGGAAAGGAAGCTAGCACGAGCGGGCAGAGCGGGCAGAGTGGGCAGAGTGGGTAGATTGGGCAGAGTGGGCAGAGCAGGTGATGGGCGAATGTTGCTAGCACTTGTACATATGTTGCCCGCTACGAGCTTTGTTTACGCAGGCAGGTAGTAGGTTTTTGGAATTCGCCCTGACTCGGATACATATACGTTGAACATCTGATTGTTTTCCCTTGCCCACACTGCATGCTCATGTTCAAATCGATTGTTGTTATCACTAGGTGTACTTTACATGAAGCTCTCGAGTGGAGAGGAGAACTCGGGATCTGGGTATCAATAAGCCGATTCTGTCGGAGGTCACACAAAATAGGGCCTTGCTTAGTTCATCATCCGGCTTACTGTACCGGCGGGAACTTCGCAAATCCAGACTCCGTGAATATCTGACATTACAAGTCACATATTCAACCTTTCTCGACTGGTATGCTTAGCAGAACAGGCGCTCGGTTGATGCTGATCCCCGATGTACCAATCGGCCTGGGCAACTAACACCTTTGGAAGTGTATGTAAAAAAGTCTTTGAGAGAAAGGCAGGCCGCCCTGCCATCGAGCACCAGTTTGACCCCGCTCAGTTCCGAAACTTCGTCTGTTTCTCCGCCTCCCACTACTCTAGCCGTTTCTCCCGAACCTGCGTAGCCACCCGGTCAAGAAACTGATACCTGGCAGTCAACTTCTTGAGATGGCCTTGCTGATCATATCACCGTCTCTACTGCTGCTGTCTCCAAGGCTATTTCCCCATCCCTCTCTGCGTCAATCGCTTCTCTTGGTTCTCTCAAACACGTCACCGTCACGCCCCACGAGGTGCACGAGCTTCCGTGCCTCGCTCGCCCTCATCTCAACCCGCCCTCCTTGCACCGGCTCCCGCACCGGCCCCTGCTCCGACGCATTCATATTCCCAATCGGAGAACGATCAGGCATATGTTCCTCCTTCCATGCTACTGCCGACCATGAACAGCAGAGTCGCTCCACGGACACAACTGTCAATCGTACTCTCCTCGCTTGCTATTAACCTGCTACTATCCTTTATAAATGGTGCTATACTTGGTCTCGGAGAGATCTTTGCAAAGAGGTCATCGTTGGATGATTTGGTTGGAAATGCCATGGGAGTACCGCTATCGCTCTCGGACTCCGGCGGTGATCGGTGACCAACGATCTTTTGTTAATATGTTGACCGCAGTGATGTGGAATTTATGCTGGTCGCATTATGATGTTTTAGCACTCTGGCAACATAGTGCGTAAGCGTCTCGGATTGGTGCTTTGTTGCTTTAGCTATCAAATCCTTCAATTCTTGATAATGTGCTTTCTCTGCATCGTAGTGATTCCACTGCCCGCAACGAATCCCACCGTCGGGTTGCCCGTGGTGCGTCGGCATGATCGACAAACTCTACAGCGTACCATCATTACATGTCAATTTATGGATTTCCCAGCGTATCATCTCCTGAACGGACGGTTCGCCCACTCGCTGACTTCCTCATGTGCGTATTTTGGTATGCAGCACGGCGTCTTATATAGCCATCTTTGGGCTTATGCTCTGCGATCGGGACGGAGGTGCATCAGCGGGTTAAGCGCACTGTTCAACACCCAAAATTGGTGCCCCGTTTAGTTAATTCGAAAAATGAGTCGACAACCTACTAACCGGCTAAGCAGATTTCGGGTAGTCAGCCAATCGGATGCCCTCACTATCGTGAACGTAACGATCTGCCCGCTTGTTTCTAATAAGCGTTCATTTTCAGCGGTTCGCGGATGATGTACATAGAGGTTATGTGCATGACACTGCATGCATACCATGCAGCGTGATATATGTGAGACAGAAGTGGGCATATTAAAGCGCAAAGCGCCACGGCGCTGCAGCTACCTGTCCAAGCGAGAGCTGCGAAGGTGCCGATACCGCAAATCGGGCCCCTGGACAAAGAGCTGCGAGGAAGCGCCGATGCAATTTGGGTAGGGTGCGGTGGGTGCGACGAAGCTCGTGTCGAGCTGAGGCGTTGAGCGGAACCAGGGCGAGGGGCGAACGCAAAGAGCGTGAGAACCACTCGACCGCTTGCCGCCCGAAGATCTTACGTTGAGACTGGACTCGTCCCTTGCTTATATTCACAACGTTCTTGGTGCTAATCTGACCATGATATTGCTCATTGAATGCAACCTCGCACCTGCGGTGAG